>PVIJ01007419.1:0-82678 GCA_004024925.1 Scalopus aquaticus | reverse complement strand
TGAGTTCCTTGTAAATTTTTGTTATTAGTCCTTTATCAGATGTATTGTGTGCAAAGATCTTTTCCCAGTTGGTAGGGTGTCTGTTAGTTTTGGTTAATGTCTCTTTTGCTGTACAGAAGCTTTTTATTTTGATGTAATCCCATTTGTTTATCTTGTCTTTCACTTCCTTCGCTTTGAGGGATGTGTCTTTCAAGATTTTACTGAGATGTATGTCGTGTAGAGTTTTGCCTATATTTTCTTCTATACATTTTATGGTTTCAGGTCTTATATCCAGGTCTTTTATCCATTTTGAGTTGACTTTTGTGCAGGGTGTGAGGTAGTAGTCTAGCTTCATTTTTTTTGCATGTGGCTGTCCAGTTTTCCCAGCACCATTTATTGAATAGACTGTCCTTGTTCTGCTGCATTTTATTTGCTCCTTTGTCAAAGATTAGTTGTTCATAGATATGTGGCTTTAATTTTGGGTATTCTATTCGGTTCCATTGGTCTTTCTGTCTGTTTTTGTTCCAGTACCATGATGTTTTAATTATTATGGCTTTGTAGTATAGCTTGAAATCAGGGAGTGAAATTCCTCTATTTTCTTTCCTTTTAGTTAGGAGGGCTTTAGGTGGTTCCATATGAATTTCATCAGTAATTGATTTCTTTGAAGAATGTGATTGAGATTTTTATTGGAATAGCATTGAATTTGTAAATTGCTTTTGGTAGGATGACCATTTTGATAATGTTAATCCTTCCAATCCATGAGCAAGGGATGCCTTTCCATCTTCTTGTGTCTTCTTCTATTTCTTTCAATAGAGTTTTGTAGTTTTCTTTCTATAAGTCCTTTATGTCTTTTGTTAGATTTATTCCCAGATATTTGATTTTTTTGGTTTCGATTTTGAAGGGGATGGATTTCTTAATTTCTTCTTCTTCAGATTGGGTGTTTGCATATAGGAAGGCTACTGATTTTTGTGCATTGATTTTGTATCCTACTACTTTACTGAACTGGTCTATTATTTTGAGTAGTTTTTCTATGGAGTTTTTAGGGTTTTGTACATATATTATCATATCATCTGCAAATAGAGACAGTTTAATTTCTTCTTTTCCTATTTGGATCCTTGAACTCAACAAAAACAAAGCCAATAACCCTGTCAAAAAATGGGCAGAAGAGTTAAAAAGGCACTTCTCCAAAGAAGAAAAGCAAATGGCCAACAGAAACAGAAAAAAATGCTCAACATCACTTATAATCGAGGAAATGCAAATCAAAACCACAATGAGATACCACCTCACACGTGTGAGGATGGCACACATTAAAAATACAGGCAATAACAAATGCTAGAAAGGATGTGGAGGAAAAGGAACTCTTCTACACTGCTGGTGGGAATGTGAACTGGTCCAACCACTATGGAAAGCTGTATGGCGATTCCTCAAACTGCTAAACATGGAGCTTCCATACGACCCAGCAATACCACTTTTGGGAATTTACCCAAAGTACACAAAAACACTAATCCGAAAGGATACATGCACCCGTATGTTCATTGCGGCACTGTTCACAATAGCAAAGGTATGGAAGCAACCCAGATGTCCAAAAATAGATGATTGATCAAGAAGATGTGGTACATAAACTCAATGGAATACTATTCAGCATTCAAAGAAGATAAGCACATGCAATTTGCAGCAACATGGATGGAATTAGAGGGGATCATACTCAGTGAAATAAGCCAGAAAGAAAGAGAAAAATATCGAATGGTTTCACTTATAACAGGACAATAAGGAAACCAAATAGGAGAGAGACACTGGGGAGGGTAAGGGCACAAAATGGAATAGAAAAGAACACAAGGGACCATGGAGATGGATCACGGGTGAATTGGTGATGGGCTACCAAAGGGGAATACAAAATGTAAAATATATAAATAACAATAAAAACATATATTAAAAAAAGGAAAGAAATACACTGCTGAGGGGAGCAGCAGCGGGTAAGGCAGGAGAGGTCTGTGGCACCATGTGGGATTCTCCCCTGCTGGGCGTCAAAGCGCAGGCAGCTCAAAAAAAAAAAAAAAAAGCGCATGCTCAAACTCTGCACCACCAGGGAGGCCCCCTTTTTTTCTCTTTTTAAAGAATGCAAGAGCTGGGGTGTAGGTCAGAGATGTAGGTGGGGGTGGGGGCAGTGAGAGGATTCACCAGAGACAGAGTGGGGAGTGGAATAGGCAGATCTACTGAAATACGCTGCTGAGGGGAGACAGGAGGGTGAGACAGGAGAGGTTTGCTGTGCCATATGTGGGTTAGCTCCCTAGCCTGGTATTGAACTTGTGTGCTGCAGTGGCTGCCTACAGCTTCATCGTGCTGAGATTTAACCCCTTGCCCTACCAGGGAGTTCCTTCCTGTAGCACTCTTACCTAGCTATGTAAACTAAATTTTTGGAGTATGAACTAAATTAAAATCTTTGATGTGCCAGGAAGTTTCTTAGGTGCTGCAGATAACACACTGAACATGGTGCTGCCTGTGCCTTCAAGCGGCTCAGAGGTAGTAGGGGCAACCAATGCAACATACACTCAAAATTGCAATACTATTGTCAAAGTAGTCCTCTTAACAACAACACAAATCACATACCAATCTTTTAGAGCCCTCTTTGCACTTTTATGGTAATTTAGTTTAAGAAGGTTAATATTTTCTAAGAACTATCATTTTTTAAGACTAAAACTCCATGATGGCAGAGTCCATGTTCAGTTTGTTCACTGTTAAGTACAATGTATCACAAAATATAAAACTAAGTACAAGACACCTGGTCAGTGAGTACTGAGTAGTGATATGAATGGACATATATGAGCAAAAAAGGAACCTGAGTAGCATTTTTAAAGTGTAACATGGACAGTTGATATATGAAAATATATATTTGTCAAAAAATTAGGCATAGAAATATATAGAATTATTTACCTTGAGACATGGTATTCATTTTAAAATACGATTTATCAAATAGCCCTCATGTATTTAAGCCAGGACTTTCAGAGTGGACACTTGTTGGTTATTCTTGCCTGCTCTCTATACTCAGTTGTCTACTTATTCCTTTTCAGTGGCCCTGTTTGGGGTCCCATGGGATTCCAGAGAAGCATTTTCTGATGTAATTCTGGAGGTGTTAAACCTGGGTTAAACCTTTCAACCTTTGAGCCATGGTGGTTGTTTAGGAGTGGGTGGCATTGTAATGATCATCATCAATGTCATCAACAACAATACTTTTTTTTAAAAGATTTATTTATTTATGCATACAAGCTGGGGTACAGACCAGAGGTGTGGGAGCAGTGAAAGGGTTCGCCAGAGACAGAGGAGGGAGCAGAACAGGCATATCGACGGAAACACACTGCTGAGGGGAGCAGTGGGTGAGGCAGGAGAGGTCTGCTGATGCGCCACCAGGGAGGCCCCGACAACAATACTTTTATAGCTTTAGCTAAGTTCTAGGCACTGCTCAAAGTACTGCAGTGGGCCATTTGATCCTCACAGTGGTATGAGGTGGATGCTATTATAATATTCTTTGTGCTGATTTGAGGCACAGAATTGGTAACTAGAGAGCTGGCGTGGTTTCCAAACTTAGGCACTCTGGAATCTATGCTGCTAGTGACCCCACTGAATTGTGACTCAGGTTGGTTCGCCTAAGTGAACCCTAGACCTACAATCAAGAGAGTTAGGAAGGTTAGCTCCCATTGCTCTGTGGTATGGACAACAGATGTGAGTCCTGGACCTACTCCAGCATCTGATTGCTTCAAGAGAATCTAGACTGAATTCAAGACCAATACATGGAGGTGGCAGGCATGAAAGGACAACAGAGAATCAGTCAGTTCACGGATGATGCTTGAAATTTGTAGTTAGGAGGCAATGAACTCTATTTTAGAGGTTGGTTTAGGTTGGGTTTTCAAAAGTATGCTATCAATTGATTTACAAAAAAAAAGCTGTGTACTGGATTTTTTTTCTATCACATACCTCTGCTGCATGAAAATATTTGCACTTGTGTCCCCTACATATATTTTTTAATGAACATATTATAAATATAGACTTTAGTAAAATTAAATCAATTATTTTAGCAGGAAAGAGTCGTATAAACATGATCCTACTAAACACTTCTTAATTATTCAAGATGACTTTTTCACATGCTAATTATTTCTGAATTTGGGGTACCTCCTATAATTGATGTTGTCTTTAATTAATTGGCAGTGGCTTTTTTTCTTAGTTGCAAATAAAATAACAGTAATGTAATTGGTGTCATCTTAAATTCAATGAAATATAGTAGCTTGGCTATAGTTAGATATGTATTCTCTCTTAAATATTTACACTGTTTACAACCTGAACATAGCATATTTAGATATACAGTACTGATATGTGTGTATGTGTGTGCATGTATGTATGTATACACGCACGCACACACAAACCCAACTTAAATTACTTTTACCCTTGCCTAGAGTTTTGGGTGGGATTATGTTTCAAGTAATGGTGCATTATAAATTAAAAAAAGTTAAGTCATCAGGGTTGGAATCCTGTGGTCCAACTCAACTCTGCCAGGCCCAAGGGATTGATACTTGATTTCTTTGTGTCTCAATACCTGCACCTTGAAGATAACAAAGTAGATGGAAATAGTTGATCATTAAAGTTACTTCCAGATTTCATCTGCTGCAGGTCATATGTAATTATATTACCTACCAGTTTTATAATACTAATACCACCAATAAATATAATCATAATATCGATAAAGCATGTTCTAAAGCCAGACTTAATGATTATCAGACATCACTCCTCATTTTGGGGTACTCAACCATATCTTCCAAAGGAACAGATTATTGCAACTCTTGTCGGTATCATCTTGTATATGAGCTCAGGTGCTTCCTCTAATATCATTTGGCATTTATTCAATACACTTTGAGTGTAAATTTTCATCTGTCAGTTTGCACAAAAAAGGCTGAATCTCTTGTTATAATTGCTCATCCAAGTAAATTCCTACAGAATATAAGGAAATATCTCACAAATGTTCTGGGATCCAAGCACTAACTACAGAATTCAATAATAAACAGGGTGATGAAAAAAAAAATCTCTGTGGTAAAGGGCATATTTCAATATAGTGCAAAGGTTGTATGCACACTTCAACTTTTTAGTATCACATTAACAAAAGTTGCTTTTGGTTACCAAGAAGAATAGCTGCAAAGTAAGAATTTCCTGGAAGGGAATCAGTCCAGTTTTCATTTTTAGATAAAAGTCATTGAAGAGTCCAGTTGATGATACTCAAATAAAATTTGCAGTTAGCAAATACCAGAAGTGAAACTTGTACACATGATCTTGTTCACTCAACATGTCTATTGAATGCTATCTGCCAAGCACAGGTAATTGGGATACAACAGTGAGGAGGTCAGTAATGGTTCTGATTCCTGAAATTACATTCTAGTAAGCTGATGGCAATAATGTATATTGGATTGGGACCCAACCAGCCTTTCTGGAAGATGGAAGATGCTGCAAAGTGGATACCCAAGCAGCAGCAGCAAGTGGGACTAACAGAAATGAAAATGAAGAAGTAAAGGTTTTGGAAAGAGGAGGGTTTTAAAAGAGTAGGGGGGCTAAGCTGAGAAAATAGCTTGCAATGAGAATGGGCATGAGAATCCAAGGGTGGAAAGTCAGTGATTCATAGGTCACCTAGTGAGCATCTGTCTCTGCTGGGTGACATAGATGCTACTGGAAATTTTGTGGAAAAAATTTCCTCCTGGTTTTGATATGCTCAAAACTTTTTAGTCTTTACAAATTTTATTTTTTTACAAATTTTATTTAATAAGATGAATGATTAAAATTGAAAATATTTATTGGCCATGGGAATAATATTCACGGAAGAAAATTTGTCAAAGTAAATGAAAACGTATAAATTACAATATAAATCTTTCATGGTTATACCATAAAAAGGTAATCACTATTAATAATTTCACATGCATAAATCCAGTCACTACTCTATACATGCCCACTGAAAAAGGTGAGACCATCAACTATACTTCATCTTTTTAGAAATAATTAAGTAATATTTAAGTAATACAGTAAAACATTATGTCCTCAATGTAATCCTGTCCACCAACTAACCATATTCCCTCCCTGGAGAAAAATGCCAATTTTGAACTTTTCTTGTCAACTTCTTAATGTCAGAACCAGCAGGCTAGACATGAGTTCACAAGCCAGATGTTTCCTTGCCAGATAACAAAGATGGGTTGCTCCTTTCCTAGGGTACCACCTCTATAGCAAGAGCAATATGTTGTTTCAAGAAAAAAGAGGTGGGAAAGCAGCATGCTGTCATGAAGATCAAGAGGTCCCTTTATATAGAAGAAGAAAATGCTGAGACACATAGCGATGGTGGGGCTTCTTTAGAGGCACATGACCAGTTAGACTTAAAGTCAAAATAATTGCAGGATAATGAAATATAATTTCCCCATTTCTTTCCTCAAACTTCTGTAACCCCTATGGGGATAACACTATTAAAGGGATGAGGTCAGACGTGCAGAAAGAATTCACCAGAAACAGAGTGGAAAACAGAAAAGGTGGTTCTATTGAAACACCCTACAAGGGAACAGGGCTGGGATGGGAGAAGGATTTGGGGTTCCCTTTTATGTTTCCACGGACTTTTCATGTCTGGGGAAGTTGGTCTCTGCCTGTTACTATCTGCAAGGGCATCACGTTTCGGGGGCCTTCGCACAGGTGGCGTCCTGCCTAGTTCTGTTTGCTGTTTGCACATTCCTTGGAATTCTCAATAGCCCCCTAACAGTCATGTGGACTCAGGGCCGAGTTCCCAGGGCAACTCTGTCAGTTTCCTTTTCTTATCTATTTTGTGTCTCCCAACCTTGTTCAGCTGAGTAAAGTGCAGAGACTTAAGTTTAACTCTATTAAATGATACCCTGACAATATCCTATTATTATATAGATGTTAATAAGATTAAATTGATATTCTTTACACAGGGTGCAAAACAGAGCATATAAACCAGGTAATAGTGATTTTAAAATGAAGGTCAATTTAATTAACCAGCTATTAGACAGCATTCTTTTGTTTAACATAAAATGCTATTTTATTTTAAATTATTCAAGTTCATTGTAAAAATAACCAGCTTTATTCTAAAGGCAAACAAAAGCAAACCTTTCCATTTGCACTATTATATAAACTGTTCTTTTTTTACCTCACTGCTTACCTTGGATAACTTTTCTTGTCAGCGCATTTCGAGCATCTCATCTTTTCAAAGAGTGATGAGTTTTCTATTTTATGTATACACTAGAATTAATTTAACAACTCCCTATTATTTAGCACTTGGATTGGTTAAAAAACTTTTAAATTATGCACATATAGCCATTATTTGACAAAGATAAATTCCTAGATATTACATTTCTGGGCCACGGCATACAGATATTTAATTACCATATCATGACCGACTGCACTCCAGGAAGCCTGAATCGACATACAGTTTCATCAACTCTGTGTAAAAAGACCCATTTCACCTACTCTTACCAATATTTGGAATCTCTGTCAAATAGGCAAAATATGTTAATCTTTTCTTTTAAAAATTCAAAATACGTCTCCAATTGTTCTATACTCATTAACTAGCTTCCTTATCCCTGTAGTTTTTTAATTAGTTTATATTAGAACAAGAGAGTGTTTTAAAGTCAAAGTTCCAAACCAGTTGTAATAAATACAACTTTTATCAATGCATTCATCAACAAGGATTAAAAACTGTGCAGAGTAAGAATTCTTAGTAAACTCCCAAGAACATTTTCTTTGGAGATCACAAGGATGAAAAGAGCTTACATTGCTGTCTCGGGAGATAACTTCCTTTGAAAAGAGAGTAACAACCCTTGAGGCATTTCAATAAATGGGATCTAAGTCCTCGGAGGATAGCTGCTAATGACATATATATGGAGTGAGTCAGAGGCAGGATGGTCTTAAAAACTGGATGTGCCTGGACACATACTATATTAGAAATAAAAATGAGTGGAGTGTCTAAAAAGACTAGGCAGTGGTATGATGAAACTAAAACAGGGATATTACCCTTTCTTAAAAACTGCTCTTTCTGATGCAACTACTTTGCAGGTTCCTCAATACTCTTCCTCCACAGGCATTAATATGTTGAATGTGATAGTTATAAAGAGGCTACTGGTAAAGAACAAACATTCCCCTTTAGAAGAATTATCCTTAGGTAAATTGAGTATAATTCCTATTAATATTTGGAGAGATAATCTCTAAAGTCGTACGATTCTCAACTAGTAGCATAAAAGCATCACTATGGAATTTGTTAGAAATACAAATTCTCAGGCTCTATTCCAGGCCTACTGAAGCTGGAACTCTGGGGGTGGGGCCAGCAATCTGTGTTGTAACAAGTTTTCCAGGTGATTCTGCTTCATTAACTTCAGGTAGTTAAGTGATTATTGTTTACTGCCAATGTTTTCAAGGTGGGTTTTTAATTTTTTTTTTGCCTTTTTCAAATAACTTTTAGAAGTTGGGAAAATGTAGTAATAAAAAGATGACAGGAGATTAGTATTGCTTAAATACAGCTTCCTAAAAAGAATATGTTGCTATAAAAATAATCTGTCTGGCATTTTTGGTGCACCCGTTTCAGCAAGGGGTGCGGGTCTGTTTTATGTAAAGTGAAATCACTTCCTTCAGGATAAGGATTCCTGCAGTCCTTCACAGATGGTCTACATATTTCCATAGGATTATCTTTATTCTGAATTTGTCTGTCATTTGACTCGTCTACATAGGCTTATTATGACAAAATGTCATCTTGACCAAAGAAAATATTTTTGTAAAAATCTTTGAAAAAAGATCAAAGACATTGACACAGGCTTTAAATAGATTGTAGCATGTTATGCACATGTTGGAAAACTGTTAAGATTTCCCTGGAAAGAAGATGTTTGAATAATGTTTTATTAATTTGTTTCTCTGAATAGGCAGAAAAAATTTTCCTTCAAAATCCTGTGGAAGGTGTTATGTGCAACTTTTTAAGAAACTGCCAAACTGCTATCCAATGTGGTTGTACTATCTTATATTCTACCAGCAGTTTATGAGGATTTAAGCTGCTCCTCATTTTCACTAATTCCTTGGTATAATGGTATGAAGCTTGGTATGGCAGCCATTCTATTAGAACTCACAGTGATTTTGATTTGCATTTCTCCAGACTAATGTATTCACTGTCTTTTCATGAACTTATTTATAATTTGTATCTTCTGCTCCAATCATTCCACTCCCTTTTTATTTCAAAAGAAATAAAAACACACCTTCATACAAAGACTTGAATTCTTGCTATGGACTGAATTATGTCCCTTTCAAGTTTATATGTTGAAACGCTAAGCTCCCTTGTGATTGTATGTGGTGATAGAGTTGATAAGGTGGCAATTTTAAGGTTAAAAGAGATCTTAAGAGTAGGGCCTTGGCAAAATGACAGGTTTAGTGTCTTTATGGGACGAGACACTAGAGTTCATGCTCTTCACACTCTCAACAAAGGGAAGCCATTGTGAGCACACAGTGGATGGCAGCCACCTGCAAGCTGGGAAGAGCGCGTTCACCAGAAACCCGCAGGACTTGCACCCTGATCTCAGCCTTTAGAACTGTGAGAAAATTAGTGTCTGTTGTTTAAACCTCTCAGTCTATGGTATTTTGTTACGGCAGCCTGAGCCGACTACACAATCCTCACAGAATTTGTTATATTTGTATTATTTGTAATAGTAAAAAACTAGAAACCACACAAATTGTGGTATATGCATGTAAAAGTATACTGTCCAGCAATACAAATGAATGAACTACTGATAAAGAAAACATGACTAGAACCCTAATTATGCTGAGTAAAACAGATCAGGACCCCCCTCAAAAGAGTTGACACTAGATTCCATTTACATAAAACTCTAGAAAATGCACATAATCCATAGTGACAGAAGCAGACCTGTGTTGTCTGCAAGGTGAGGTATGATGGAGAGGAAGGGATAACAAAGGAATAGAAGGAAACTAGGGGCCAATGGACATATTTTCTAGTTTGATTATGGCAATGGCTTCATGGGTGTACACATATGTCAAAAGTTAACAAGTGGTATACTTTAAATATATGCAGTTTGTCATATGCCAATTACATTTCATTAAGCCTATAAAAACGCTTGAAAATCCTTTTATCTCTAAGAAACTCTGATGTTGTGATAAATGGATTTTTCCTCTTTCCAGTCCCTGATTTAAAAAAAAAATGGGAAAAAATTGCATCTCTCAGAAAAGGATGTTAAATGCAGGTGACTTCATGGCTTTGTGCTTTCCCTTTAGAGAGGTCCTGAACGGAATTCCTGCCCCACCCACCCAAAGGGGAAAACCAAACACAAAATCAAAGGGCATAAATCAGGTGCTAGCAAAACTCAAAGCTGTAGAACAAATTATTAGACTTGGACCTTACCTTTTGTTTCCGCAAGCTTAGGTGGCTCTATTGAATATTGTGGTAAAGAATGAAATCTGTTGTGAAATCTCTCAATCACATTTGGTGATTTACAAGAAAGCTTCCATGAGATGCTAAAATTCAGAATAATAAGTTTCTAGCTCATGTCAGGCAAAAGTTTGACACTAATACTCAAAATTGAGAGACTGATTAGAAATTCAAATCCTGCTTCAGCTTCACAGGACGCTTGTAAGATGAAATAAGGTGTGATTCACAGTTTTAGGTCAAGTTCATACCCAACATGCGGGTTTACATTGAACTTTGGGGTGGGGCATAGTGTTCAGATGCAGCTGCTATATAGCAGGAAAGAGGCTTTTTACAGAAGATTCTTTGGGTCAAATCAATATGAAAGGAAACTCTCCAAAGTTGCAGAATTGTTCATTTCCACTCTCTTGTACTGTTGATGCCAGCTGCTTTTTTTTTTTTAAGGTAAGTTTTAAGCAAATGTTTTGAGATTTGTCGATCTCAATTTATAAGTGGAGGAGGGAACCGCCTCCTCTTTCCAATAGTCACTATAATGTAGAGAAGTTTCTGGGAGGCCTACAGCCAACCCGGCTTTGTGTCCTCCCCTTGTGATTTCTCTAACTGCGACTCGCATGAACTCGCTACTGGTTCCCAGCTGGAGAGTACTGAGTGCACCTGCTCTGAGCCCCAGCGCGGTCATGCTTCGCCCTCAGCTCAGCCGTCGCAGCCAGTGCACCGACACGAGGACCCAGCAGGGGTCACTGCAACCTCAGAGCTATCGAGCCCTCCAGTTCTGGACAGGGCCGGCGCGCGGAGGGCGTGGGACTCAGCGCCGAAAGCCTGAGTCGGAGCGGAACTGAGCCCTGCCCTATGTGAGCCAGCCTCCTGGTCTCCCCGGGAAACCGACACAGGGAGCGGGGCCAGGGCTCCAGGCAGCCTGGCGGCTCCGCGCCGCGCTTGGTTTCCCCCGCAGACGTGCAGACACCTCGCCATTTGACCATCTCCGCCCGGTTCTTCCGCCCCCAGCCGAGACCCCGCCCAGAAAGGGCGCCCCTCCTTGGCCACTGGGCCCCGACTTCCCTCCAGGGGTCCCCCACCCCCCCACCCTTTGCCGTCTCCCGGGCCAGCCCATCTGCACCTGGGCTGCTCCTACCCCGGGCGACACCCCTAGAGCTGCCAGGAGAACTTTCCCCGGAGCCGCCGCGGCCTGGCCCGCCCCGGGTACACCCCCGCCCGCCTGTCCTCCGCGTTCCCAACTTGTACTGCCGCTACACCGCCAACCCGCAAGCCCTCCGTCTCCCGGCGCCTCTGAATCTCCCGGAGAAGCTGAACTCCGTCGCGGGGGCAGGGCATTTTCCGAGCAAGAGCTTGAACTTGGGCCCCCTGATTGACGTCGGAGGTCCCTAGTCTCAAACAGCGCCCCAAGACGAGCTGACCGCCTCCCGTCCACGTCGGTAAGGAGCCCCTTTCCGACCCTCTTTGGGCTTTTCGGTTCCTGCGGGTTGCGGAGGGTTGGGAAAGTGGGGACTGAGTGACGAACCTCGTCACTGCTCCTGAAGTGGGGCTGGGACGTTGCGGGTCCTCCTGACACAAAGGAACCGCCGAGCTCTCCCCGTTCGGCGAGTTGGACCCGGGCTTCAACTGGGATAAGAGCTGAAAGTCAGCGCCCGCGGGAGGACTCCGGAGCGGAGGGGCAACGGTGCGTCGCGGGTGGAAGGGACGGCAGAGCTTCTAGACTCTTCCAGCGCGGGGGAGGGCCTCGAGCTCTCGTCCGTCTCTCTTCTTGCCCTCATTGCCAGGCGACTTTTGTCCCCAGGACTGCGGGAGGCGCCTCGGCGACCCCGCCTTCGGAGGAGACGGAGCCGCAGGATGCGCGAGGACGCGCCGCCGCCCTCCGCGTCCAGTTTCGCCCGCGCTTCCCGGGAGGCTGCCGGGCGCTGACTCTCCCGACTTCTCCGCCTTCCTCGCCCCCGCCCAGGGGCCCTGGGCTCGGCAGGGAGCTGCTCCTCTAGCCCTCACCGCACCGGCGCCGACTGTAAATTAATGCCTAGCGCTTGAGGGGAGGGCAAGCTCAGCGCTTGGGTCACAGCCTGCTCGCCTAGCTGGAGGCGGCCACAGCCGACATGGGCTGTTTCTGCGCTGTTCCGGAAGAATTTTACTGCGAAGTTTTGCTCCTGGATGAATCCAAGTTAACTCTCACCACCCAGCAGCAGGGCATCAAGGTAGGCGCGGGCCGGGGCGTTTTCCAGGCGTCGGCAGCCGGGCGGGCTAGGGGGTCCACGGCTTTGTCTGAGGGCTGTCACGGATTCGCGAGGCGACTCTGCCTCTCTGCGCCTTGGAAAGAAAAGCCAGACCCCCTGTGCTCAGGGAGAGGGTGGACGTGTCAGGGTGGGTTAACACTGAGTCTCTTCATAAAGGAGAGTAAGTTTGATGTCGCAAAGGTTACTTCCACACACCAACTCTCAGCTGCAATCCTTGGTGCTGCAACGGAAACTAAAACTCTTCCAATACCCGCATCCTCCAAAAGCATCAAAGATTCTTGCAGCCCCCAGAGGTGCAGAATTGAATTTACAGGTTGCACGCAGTGTTGAAGGCACGATTTCCCTTTGCTTTGTGGACGGCGTTTTCTTGATAGTGACAGTGGGGAAGTAACGCTTTTATTGGGTGGTTGTGATTGTGTTTTCTGGTTTTGTAGGAGGGCAGGGGATACCTTTCCACAAGCCAGTTGGTTTCATACCCACATTTAAGTAAACAGCTCGCAAAGCAAGTAATAGCCTCGCGCCTGCTCGTAGGTCATTAAAATGCAATTACTACCATTAACCTAGAGAACCCAAACAAAAAGACTGGGAATTACAGAGAACCACTTCCTCAATTTTGATGAGTTCTTATGTTTATAATTGACAACTTCACTTGTGCTTGTTTTGCTGTAGCAACAAATAATTACCTAGAGATAAAGGGAATCAGGATATTTCGTTGTTTTGTTTCCCTTTCTCCTTCAGTTTAAAATCACTTGGGCGTGTTTAGATAACATCTGAGTCTGATGAGAGAGCCCTGCCCCTTTGCCCCCAAGAGAGCTGGGCATCTGAGACGTCAAGTTCATACTGCCAAGTGACCTCGCCTAGTCTTGTCATCTCAAAAGTTAATCCTATTGGCACAGGCCCTGGGTATTTCCTTCTGTGAATCAGTTTTTACATGGCTGTATGCACGGTAGAGCAACTGTTCTGGCTAAAAGCTTCAGCTTTGATGTTACCATTCTTGGTATACAGAATTCTGATTTCACAGGTGTCACTGTTTTGCATGACAAAAGGGGCAAAAGTAATTAAAAGTTAACTCTTTTTTTAGGAAATTGATTTTAATATTGTTTCCTCAGAAATTATAATAAGCAAAAGTCAATCATATTCTCATTTGGTGTCTCTTTTGGGTAGGTTATTTTATGTTTTCTGCATCCTTATCCCCTCTCCCCCCATGGAACAGGAAAAGAACTTACAGGAAAAGATGATGTAAATGCACATTCTTTGGTGTGATATGCAAATGGGCACAATTCAAACAACATAAATTTTTGATGATGTGTAGATTCCCTTTGACTTGGGGGGGATAGAAACAATTAGGAAAAGGGTAAATGATGATCTGATATCAGAATGACAAAGAAATCTTCCTGATGTGCAAAATCTAAATTCATATGGACTGTGAGCTTTCTGTTTAATCATGGAAGCCATGTCCCTGTCAGGTAAGGCGCATGTACATTATTCTGTCAAAAGAGCAGCCAAGAACACTTGGGATTAAATTAAATAATTTTGTCAAAGAAACATGATTCAAAAATGCTGATCCATAATTACTTTTTGTAACCTAATGGTGCTTATCATGTTTTACAAATAGGTTGAAAATTGGTGAGTGATTCAAGGGCAATAGTAAATTTATAGTGCTGTTATTTTGAATAGATATCATTTAACTAAACAATAATTTGAGCAGCCTTGGTTGGAAGTAATAATTTTACAACAGGTTTTGGCCTCTTTCAGTGTCACAAAAACATGCCACAATTATTTTGATAGCTGTGTGTAACTCAGATGTCTGTTGAAGTTAAACACATTATCTGTAACTACCTATTTACTTGAGGTATGTACTAAATTAAACACAAATGTACATTTATAAATGGGATAATGAATGAACATCTTCTGTTGCCTGTTTTGAAAAACCAGCAGCATATTACAAATTAAAAACTTAGTCATGAAGTGGTTTTCTGCAGCTTAGATCAAAGTTTTTCCGTGACTTCTGAAAAAATCGATGTGTTTGTTTCCATGGAAAACATTTTAACTTGAAGACAGTAATTGCACATCATATATGCTTAGACAGATAACATTTAAATGGAAAGCAATTTTCTGTTTAAAAAATCATCTGAAAAATAAAAGCAAAATATCTTTTGGTGCTACTAAAGTTATGTTGAAATTTGCCTTAACTTGCTTTAGAGGTAATCTCACCTTGACAAGCAGGAAGTCTTTTGCATGCAGTTTGGAGTTTGAGCCCTATCCAAAATTTAAAAACCTAAGTTTATATAAGCTGAATGTTATCGAATGTATGTTGAGTCCCACAATAGCTTTGAGCTGTTTGTTTTCTGCTGCTATCTATGTGTTTATTTAAGTAAGAATTTCTGCTGTGGTTGGTCTCTTGGTTTTTTGAGCAGTGTTTGTTCAGGGGAATCTTTGTTACCTCCTTTGTAGTTAGTTCTCTGTGCTGGGGGAGGTAGAGGCCTTTCTTTTTGTTCTCTTAAAAAGCAAAACTTGGATGTGGATCAAACTACTTTTTTAAGTTGTCATTTGAGTAGGCAAACATTTTCAGTGAAAAAAAATCACAAGTTTTGTATATAAATTTATCTCTCAAAATATGAACTAGATTAGTATTTTCACTTAAGCAAGAGTTTAGTTTTCTAATAATGCAGTAAATACTGAGGTGCTCATTTTCCCCTTGATGTATTTGACTAAATTAATGAAAACAAATGACAGCAAGATGGAAGTTCCATGACTTTTTTTTATGGCTTTGTTGAGATATACCATACAATTCACACAGTTAAAGTATATAATCCGCCGATTAACTTTTAAGAAATGAAGTTACTTTCTAACCATCCCGAGGTGTGAGTCAGTTTTGATGCTTTGATCAGTAACTTCTTAATAAACCAGAAAGATGTTGAGAAGGTGGGGACTAAAATTATGTGTCTCACAAAATATTATAGTTTCATCCCATGTGGATCTATAAAAAACACCATCTAAAAAGATTGGAATAAAAGTGAAAAGTAATAGTTCTTCACAAATCATATTAACTCTGTCTTTTGAGATTAGCCTCATAAGGTACAGAGTCAGGGACCTTGTCAACATAAGTTGAAGCCAGTAATGATATGCCAACTTTTCTGTGTATGTGGGATTGGTCGTGGATCTTGATTGGTTAGAAAATTAGAAGTAATTGGGGTAGAAGCACTCCCTTCTGTATACTTCTGTGTTTCTAAAATTCAAATATGATATACATGTTGTGGTAGTTTAAGATGAACTAGTATATAAATTATCCCTCAATATTTTTTTATTTTTTAAAAATGGTTAAAAGTATTTTCAGCTTTATTGAGATGTAATTGAAAAAAATTGTAATATATTTAAAGTATCAGTGTGATTATTTGATCTACAAATAAATTGTGAAAGGATCTCTGTCATCCTACCATCGTGTGGTTAATTCACATATCCATCATTTTACATATTTCCCTTTATTTTTGTGAGTTCACTTCCATTCTTCTCTTCTAGTAAATTTCATTTACACAAAACTGCATTATAAACTATAGTTACCATATGGTGCATTAGGTCTGTAGACCTTAAATGCCCCCTTTATTTTGCAGGTTTCTTTCCCTTAAAAATTACTAAAAATTCCTCTTATCAGTCATGGTTTAAGAGTGATTTAAAAATAATTTAACAGGGAAAGCATTGTTTATTATCTTCAGCGGTTAGTGGCTATCGTTTTCCAGGTGCTTATGACTTTCTCAGTTGATGGTTACCACACTTTTGTTAACATATTGTTCTTGTTAATATATTTATCTAATATATACTAAAATATTTAATATATTAACAATATTAAATTGTTAATGCAATTGTTCTTATCATTAATTTAATCATTCTTGAAATTCATATGGTAAGCTTGAACTAACTTTGAACTGAAGTTGAGCGAAGCACAGAGATTTTATTGCTTTTGAACATGAGTGGTGGTTTAGTGCATTCAGGCTGCTGTAACAAAATACCACAGACTGGGTGTGTTATAAACAATAGAAATTTATTTCTTATAGAGTCTGAAAGTTTGAGATTAGGGTGCTAGTGTGGTTGGGTGAGGCTCTTTTTGGAGCTGAAAACTTCTTGGATCCCCATGGAGCAGAAGGCATTCGGGAACTCTATTGGCATTCTTTTATAAGGGCGCTGAGTGCATTTATGAGGCCTTTTCCCTTTAACCAGATCTCCTCATAAAGGCCCCTTCTCCTAATACCATTAGCTTGGGAGTTAAGTTTCCACTATATGAATTTTGGGGAGCATGCAAACATTCAGGCCATAGCTGGTGGTAATAAAGTTAAATCTAATTTGTAGAGACAGAAGTCCAGACTCTGCTTTCAATTAGCCATATAGACAGTGGTTTATGATTTTTATTAAGACACTAAAAGACAAGATGGGAAACTGATCTTTTCTTTTTGGTTTGTGTCCGGTTGTATCTCAGAGTAGGGTCAGGCAGTTCTTTGTTGAGGGAGGCTGTCTTGCCATTGTAGGACATTTAACAGCATTCCTAGCCTTCTCTCAGAGATGCTTGTAGAAATGTCTCTTGTCCAGTCATGCCAACCAGGTATTTTACCAGATATTGCCAAATGGGCCGAACTACCTTCAGTTGAGAACCAGTGCCATAGAGAATAGTGGCATCCATTATTCTTATGTGTTTGGCCTTCTGTATTATATACAGACTAGCTTTTAAAAAACACATTGTATTGTTTTCTTAATTGGTAAACCATTACTTACAGGACTATGATTTAGGGATTTAGGTTCATACCTCTTCAGATGTATATTATCACACCACACCCACCACCAAAGGACCAATAATCCTCCACCATAGTCCACTGAACCCTTTCCATTCTTTGTTCCCCAATTTCCCTCCCCTTCCTTCCTTTTTCTTGTAACCTGAATTCCAGTCAGATTTCTAAGATTTGTTTTGATTGTTTCTTTGTTTTCTTTCTTTATACTACACATGAGTGAAATTATCCACTATTTGTCTTTCTCCTTCAGACTTATTCTTCTTAGCACAATCCCCTCCATTTCTATCAATATTGTCTGAAAGGGCAAGATTTCATCTTTTTTCTAAATAGTGGAGTAATATTATATTGTGTATGTATAACACATCTTCCTAATACACTCCTCTGTTGTTGGATACTTAGGTTGTTTCCATAACTTGACTATTATAAATAGTATTGCAGTGAACATAGAAGTACATGTATCCCTTCAAGTGAGAAGGAGTGTTTTGCATTCTTCAGGTAGACACTTAAAAGTGGAGTTGCTGGGAGATATGGTAGATCTATTTTTAATCATGTTAACTTTTGGATACCTTCCCTTTTTTCTTTCTTTTTTGGGGGGGCGGGGGATGGGTGAGTCATGTACCTTATATGCCACTGAAAACAATGTGCTATTTATGTCCTTCACTTGTTTAATATTCTTTTACTGGGAACATATAATGACATGATTAAAACATGAACTCTGGAGTCAGGCCCTCCTGGCAAATTGGCTCCACTGATTACTTGCTATGAGAGCTTCAGAAAGATACTTCCTTCTCTGGGTCTTAATTTCCCCATCTGTAAAATGGGAACCATTTCATTTGTTCATAGTACCTTGCATGTGGGCAGCACCCAGAAAATGCTAAGCTTATTCTTTTTCTGCCTTTCTTTATCCTCCACTTCTCTAAGTGCCTCATTCTTATCTTTGGATATAGTCCAACTTAATTGTTGAAGTTAGCAGCCTGCATGATCTAACCCTATTAGATTTTCTATGGTATGCAGAATTGCCTGGTCTTCCCAACATACCAGAGTCTTGTGTTCCTACACAAGGGGTTCCTTCTGTTTGATGTACCCATGCATTCATCTGACCTATCCCTTAAGACTTGAAGTGTCCATCTGCCAGATTTTATAAGTGCTGTTAGGGCTTGTATGTCCTGTTACAGCACATCCATATTACAGCATTGTTTCTGTATATGTCTGCCTTCTCCAGCAAGCCTACCTGTGGCCCCTACCTGTTCACACTTAAGCAGCTGGAGCTTCACGCCTCATGTAATAGATGCTTCTTAATTAGAGTTTCGAGGAATGAATGGAGTGTTGTGGTTGGAATGTGTTGTATTGAAAATTTTCTGGATGAGGAGTTTCTTTGCCATTTTACTTTTACTTTGAATTCTTCAATAAAGTGAATTTCACTGTGAAAAAAATCTGTTGTCAAGATGGCCTTATATATATATTATAATGGGGAGAAAATGAGATGGTGTAGTGCCCTGAATGCATGTAACTCATTGAAAAGTGACTAGCAGTCATCTCTCTCTCTCTCTCTCTCTCTTACTCACTCATTCATTCAACATTTCCCCTTGCAACTTGAGACTCTTTTGGAAGGAGGGCATTTTCCAAAATGGATAATAGCTCTTCATACTTCAGTTCTTCTTCTTCTTTCTTTCTCATTCCTTAAACTACTTGAGGACAGTATCAGTTGGTTTTACAGTGTGGGTCACACTAGCAGGACCATTGGTGGAATTTTTAATCTTAATCTTGTATTTTACTCTTGAAAATACATAAACCTCATTTTATGCCACTTAATGGAAAAGACAGTGATAACAAGTATAATATTGGGTATATTATAATTATGAATTTACCAGTTCCAGTAGACAGCATATTTTCTGCATGTTGTAAACATGACAAATTGGAAATCAGATTTGCCATGTCCCTCTACCCACTCCAGACTTTGTCTGTGATGTTTCAGTAAGTGTGTGGTGATGTTCCTGGGTACCCTCCTTTGGGCTGTAATGAGTAACTGCCATTTGCTTCTGTATCACAGGGTTTGCTTTGAAGTCTTATATAGTAAGATCTGGCATATCTTACTTACCACCTGTCGGTGGTATAGACTAGATGTGTTAAAGTTAGGAACCAGTCAGTTTAGTTTGTGATGCAAAGAAAACTTGCAACAATTGGAGAGTCTCTACTGTTCTCAAAAAAATGTGGCTTGCATTCCTGTGCCCTCTGAGCCATGCATGTATTTCCTGTTGTTTTTTTTTTTTTAAAGTGAACCAGCTATTTTTTCTTAATGCTGTCTATTGTTAATCCATTTCTCCGTAACTCAACACTTTTGCTAAGAGGTTCCTCCAGAGTCTCAGATAATCACCGAGGACAGAAGGGGCATGGCAGTGGCTTCCAGATGAGTGAGAAGTTTGTTTCCAAGGATAGTGAGAAGTCAAGAGGGGCTTAGAACAAGGGAGATGGTGTTAGGCAAGAAAAACTAACAGGTGTCCAGTGCTGGTCCACATGGAAAACAGTGTGGGTCACACCAGCAGGACCAAAGGTCAGTGGCAGGAGCAGGATCAGCTACCCTGGACTGACAGAAGAAGGAACCAAATGCAGCAGCACATTGTTTAAAAATGACATATTCTGAGCATCTGAGAAAGCATCGTTAGTGATGCCCAGAAGTCCTAATTTTGTGCGGAGAGTGTACCAGAAGTTGGTTAGAAAATGCTTTATTTATAAGTCAGCTTTCCAGGCAATGACATGAGTGAGGCTCAGGTTCACGTTGCCTTGTGAAATCCCTCAGCTGCCACCAGGATGGTGAATCGCTGTATCTATAACTCCTAGTCCAAATTTTCTTCCTTTTATCTGACTTGTATTTCTGATCACCTACTATATATCACACTGGTGCCTAAGTCCACCATCATGACCTCTGCAGGGAACTCCCTACAAACCCACTTCTCTTCCTTGCCATTTGGCAAATGGGCCACACTCTATCCTTATCAGATAAGTTATACTGATTCTTGGTTACAGAGATTCCGTTGCAAACTGTTTTATTGTGAGGAAGCTTACTCATTGAGGGAATTCAGGGCAAGGTGAGGAGTTCAGGGTAGGTTGGTGACATTAAGGTCCCCACTTCTTGTGCTCTCCCATTCCCAGGAACCAGTGTCATTTGCAGTATTAGCAGATGAGTTGGGGTACTTGGAAATGACAGTGAGACAGGAGTAGAAACCTCTCTCTTTCCTTCCTTTCCCTCCTTCCTTCCGTCCTCCCTCCCTCCCTCCCTCCCTCCCTTCCTCTTCAGAAGTCCCTCAGCATACTTGCCTGGTATCTTTTAGCAGAATGAGTATGTGGGCATTCCTAAACCATCATGACAATGGGATCCATAATGGCAGTAGATCCTTCTTCTGGAGTAGTGGGGTTATTAATCTTAGCACTCGCATAAAATAATATCAATTGACAATAAATCTGAAGATTAATTTCTGTGCTCTTGTTTCTGTTCCATTGGTCTATGTGTCTCTTTTATGCATCATATTCTTTCTGGTTCCTTCATAAGTTCATAAGGTAGGTGTGTGTATTTCAGCAGAGAAAACATTTCTTTTTTTTTTTAAAGATTTATTTATTTATGCATACAAGCTGGGGTACAGACCAGAGGCGTGGGGCGGTGAGAGGGTTCACCAGAGACAGAGTGGGGAGCAGAACAGGCAGATCAATGGAAATACACTGCTGAGGGGAGCAGCGGGCGAGGCAGGAAAGGTCTGCCGCGTCATGTGGGATTCTCCCCGGCTGGGCGTCAAACTTGTGTCGCTGCTGCCATCAGCTCCACAGTGCAGCGCTCAACCGCTGCGCCACCAGGGAGGCCCAGAGAAAACATTTCTGGTTAAAAAATTGACTTTTAATATTTTGAGAAGTTTCCTGTAAATTCCTCGGGCCGGTCAGACATTGTCTCTTTTATCTGTGGTTAAATCCTCGAGCACCTTGGAGAGTGCCAGGCATTTGGTACTCAGTCAAGATTTTTCATATTTGCATTTTGTATTCCCCTTGGGTACCATATATTTAAATAAATAAATAAATAAATAAAATAAAATGAATGATTGATAGAGCTAGACTAAGGCTATAATAAAGATTGTTACAGAACTTTGGAAAAAACTGAAATGTGCATCTGAATCAAACAACTATAAAACCTTAAAAAAAGATTTTTCATATTTGAAGGATGGATAGAAGAATTGGTTTAGTTATGCTTCTGTTGTTACTTTTGAAACTTGAAAGCTTGGTTGAACATTTGGATTTCCAAAATCATAAGATACATGCTCTTGAGTGTTGCTGTTTATATTGTGTAAAGGGTTTGCCTTTGTTCTTGCAGGCACTTTTGATAAGTCTGAAAAAGGGAACTTTCTTTGTTAGGTAAAGATGCAGCATGTAAAAAAAAATGTTTCATTTAAATATGTATGTTGTTTTCTTCTATTACCTTGAAACATATTCTGAAATTTTAGAGGTTTGTCTTGAGCAGTGGGATGTGCAATATTTTCCTGTTAGGAAAGTAATGTAGACGCTAGGAGACTGGAAGACTATAACTGAAATCTTCCAACCCCCATGACTCCTTTGAACTATGAACTTTTCGGATTCCTTGCAGGACTGTACAGTACAGCCTAGGGGGCAATTCTGGCTTTATGGACTAACATCTTCTGTAATGAATGAAATTGTGGTAAATCCTAGTGGTATCGAAAGTGGCATAATGTAAATGTTACCATTTTGTCTGGATTTCACATTTTAAAAGTTGGTAGTAATCAAATACTTGAAAAAATCCAATATACATGCAGCCTATGGTTGGCTACCATTGTGAAGAAAATCTCCTGAGCACTAGCATCTAAATAATGCCATGACATGATAAAATCTTTCACGTAAACTTGTTTCTACTTGTCACTGCCTTTTCCTGTCAGCCACTCATTCTTTTGCCCAGTAGTTCTGGTGTCTATTTTCTGCATCAACCCTGTGTGTGGTCACATGTCTGTTATTAATTCAGCCCCATGGTGCTCCCTGAAAATGCTGCAGGCACCTGTAGGAGAATGTAGAAGCAGTGGCACAAATTACAACAGACTGGGTTTCACTTTTAATAGAAACGGGAACCTGGCATGGACATTTGGAATTGTCTGGTCCCATGCTTCCATTCCACAAGTGAGGGGACAGGGACTCAGAGATTTGCCAGGACTTGACCAGTGGTTCTAGCACCCCATTCTCTTGGATTTCCATCTGGTCACTTTCTCAGTGCTCATCCACCCTGAGTTGCATTGCAACATGCAAGGAAGGAAGGGCTCAGAGCTGATTAAAAACAGTGAGGTCAGAGTTTATTGAAAATAATTTAAATTCACTGCTAATCCCATCTCATTCCATGCACCCTACTTCTCCCTACACTGCTTCTTTTTAAATTAAGTCTTTATGGACCTAAGTTTTGACATGATTACCTACTAAGGTCTTTTCATTTGAAGATGTGTAATACTTTCTGGGTAGGTTATGCAAGAGAGAAATGCTTCTATTTCAGAGAACACTTTCTCCCCTCTATCAAAGAGATTGCTCACGTGGAATTTATTTACAGAGCAATCAATATTTATTGCATTGCTTTTTAATTCTTTGACTAATCTAAAAGGTCTAGAGTAATTTATTTGGCAACCTGGTTTCAGAGCTATATCACTCAGTGTTTCTTGGTCTTTATGTTGTCTTTACCCTGAGTTGTTACAGCTTCCTTCTGAATTTCTAGCCAAGAAAGAAAATTGAAAACTGATTAGTGACCTTGTTTTTGCCCAAGGGTATGAGAGAGGAAAGCAGAAAGGCAAAAGTGCTCTTATATTAGGTTTCAGATGGATCAATCATCAGGAGGCTAATATATCCTTTCCCCTGATAATGATTATTTCATGCTTCTGCTGCTGTTTACAAGGGTACATGGAGCATGTGCAAATTTTCTAGAATTCCTCAGAGGATATGCTTTTTTCTACTTGTCACTGTTTTTATATCATGTTCTAGGACATTTACTTTAAAATAAATAAATTTTGAGTATGAGGGTATACAGGATACTGGACAAGAGCTATGTGCTTCTAGTTATAGGTATGGATTTGTGTACTCAAGTCTACAAGAATTTATTCAGCGCTTATTGTATGCATAGTGGCATCTAGGATTTCTTGTTGAGATGATAAAATAGAGGAAGGGTTCTTTCCCATAAGAAATTTAACTTTTAGTGGGAAGACATGTTTACTTATACAATAACAGAATACAAAATACACAGTAGAGTGCTATTCAGCATTAAACAAAGGTGATTTTTTTTTTTTTTTTTGCCGTTGCAACAATATGGATAGGCCTGGAGGGTAATATGCTTAGTAAAGAAATCAGACAGAGATGCACATTCATGTTCATTCATATGTGGTACATAAAGAAACAAATGAACTAAAGAAAATAAAAGTAAACTTTCAGATTATAAGACCACCTAGTGGTTACCAGGAGGAAAGGAGGAAGAGGGGGAGGTAAATTGGGTGAAAGGGGTCATGATGAAGGATTGAATTGGGCTTTTGGTGGGGAACTGAATATGTACCATATGCGTATGGTACATACATATAGATGTTGATTTATAATGATGCACACCTGAAACTTATATAATGTTATAATGCATTGTTACTTCAATAAAAATTAACAAAACATCCAGCAGGATGCAAGATGATTTATAACCATGTATTGTGTTATGTGGTATAGATTCTAATCAGAAATTATGTTTCTCTATGACTGCAGAATTGAGGTTACTAGAGGAGGAGGCTATTAGAGGGGGTGGGAACAGATGAGGGAGGGGAAACAATGTTCTAGCATAAAAGACTTCGGTGCTTAGATGATGGTGGTGGGGTGTAACATGCATCTTCTATCTGAGAGGGGTATGAACATATTTCCCTAAATCATATAAAGTGTGGTTAACCAATGTTACCACAATAAAGAAAAAAAAAAGACAACAGGTTTTTTATATGCCAAGAGAGTCTTATCAGGAAAGGTGTTCTAGAAAAAGCGAATACTGTTTCACAAGATTTATCTGAAACCTTGGGGTCAGATGTGTTTCAAAATTCAACATTTTTCAGATTCTAGCAAGAATATATGATATACATACCCTTTGTTATGCAACATCCCTGGCCAGGTCTGTGTTGGGTGATACTTCATAAAACAAGCGCATTTGTATTTATGAGGCTAGTCATAGCTAGTGAAGGTAATTAGAGGCTGTGTGTAGCACAGTATCTGCCAGTTTATAGCATATTTTGAATCAGCTATCCATTGTCAATTATGTTATATCCAAAACTTATCACCTTAAAAGAACAGAATATTTAATACTTACAGATTCTCGGGACCCAGAGTCCAGGAGGAGCTTGGCTGATGACTATAGCTCAAAGAGGTTGCTCTTGAGCTGGACATGTGGATCTGGTTCAAGCTTACCACCCTGAATGTTACTAGTTCCTACCACAGGGATCTTCTCATAAGCTCTTAAATATCCTCACAATGGCAGCTGACTTTACTCCAAAACAGGTGGTCCTAGAGAGAGTCCAAGATAAAAGCCATCGGCTCTGTCCATTACTTCTGTGGTATATATGTAGATTTGGCCTCACAAATGATGACTTGTGAAGATGAATGGTGCTCTGAAGGTGGTCTGGGATGGCAAGTGTGAACATAAAGGAGATTGGTGGAGGAGGATGAAAAGCGTTTGGGAAATAATTATATTCACAGTTGACTCTGTACCAGGCGTTGTACTTAGTAATGGGGTTAAGAGGTGAACTGGAAAAATTTTAACCATCTGGAGCTGGAATTGCGCTTTAAAACATCTAGAATTATGCTTTAAGAAATAATCAGTGTTTGATGAAAGTACTTACTATTGGGTGTCTGCAGTAAGAAAGGCAACCTGCAGAGTGGGAGAAACTGAGAAGACAGACTTAAAAACTCTGGTTTCCAGTTTTAGTGCCTTCATTTCTTAGCTTGGCAAAGTCAGTATTTTGGAGACTTAGTAAATACTTAAATTGATGCTGTTTAAACTGTAAAATTAAACTGATGCTTATGTTATCTCATCAATGTCACAGGCATTGTGAGACTCAAAGGAGATAGTGGCTGAAAAAAAAAAAAACTCTTGCACAATTTTAAAGTGCTATGCTAGTGTTAATAATTATTACCCTGAAGATCTATCATTTGCTAAATAAAGACCTTTGGCAAGTTATTTTACTCCATACTGCATTCTCATCATCAGTGAAATATGAGGATAATAAGAATACATATTTCATAGATTGCTGTGAGGATTGAATAAAATAATACATGTAAACGTTTAGAATAGTGCCAAGAATAGGATAAAATGGCAACAAGTAAATGTTAACTATTATTATATAGCCATATAATGATACTTTATGGGAGATTAAAAAAAATAAAATGGTGACTTATATTGTCTTTTGACAGTTCTAAACAATGAGACAAGGTACAGTTTTCATAATTTACTATTTGTATATGCATTTGCTGAATAGAAAAGTGATTTACAGGGGTAGACAGAAGTTATTTTGAAAACAAGTACTAATTTTCTCCTTTGCTACCCCCTCTTCTTATGTCTCCCTATATGTCCAGTTCTTTTGATTTTTGAAAATCATAACTAAAAATAACCATTTAGGTTTCTTGTAGCATAATATTCAAGAGTAGGCTGGTCAGCTTGCCTGCCCAAGCAGAAAGAGATAAGTTCAGTACAGATATCCTCCATCATCTGATGGGTTGTTTCAAACCTGGCAGGATTTACTCATTGAAATTCCATGTAGAATTAAGTTGAGTTAAAAATAAAGATACAATTTTGTTAATTTCAGCTATGAAGACATTGAGCTAATATTTAGCCTTTGTAAGTATCTGTATAACCTTTTCTAGGGATCATGAGAATCTTGATAAATCATTATTTTCTTGACCTTTTCTTCTACAAGCCCTGAAGAACTTTCCCTTAGATTGCCTTTAAGCCATTACGTGTCCCTGCGGAGAGCAAGCTGTGACAATGTCATGGAAACATCGGTTTTAACACAGGCATGATGGCTCTTCTCAAAGAGCAGCTGTAAAGGAAGCCAGGCCCCGGGCTGTCTGTCAGCAGATTTATCTCTGTAGGTCATAGATTTCCTTTGTAAAAAGTGGTGAAAGAAACTTGGGCACTTTGTATGTTTTCAGGTTAGAAATACTTGACTTTTCTTCTTTCTTGAAAATGCTTAATCAAGTGTGTGTGTGTGTGTGTGTGTGTGTGTGTGCGCGCGCGCGCGCGCGCGCGGGAGCCTCGCAAGCATGCGTGCACTAGAGAAAGAAAAGATAGGATTTAAATACCATTTTAATATTTTAGTCAGTTGTGTTTAAGAGAAATATATGACTAACTGCTCTGTAGAAAAGCATTTACTTACTTTTAAAGATTGTTTGCAAAAGATGACCAGTACCTATGCCCTGAAACAAAATCTTCTCGAAGAATGGAAATCAAGGCTACTGAAAATAGGTAAACATTTTCAAGATATGTGGCCTGCTTTACTCAAAAATTATAATTTTGTTAAGTTTCATTGCAAATAGATTTTTGTGTTTTTATTAATTTCTATTAATGCATTTTTATTGAGGTATCCAGGTAACTAGTTACTATAACATCAGGTAAGTTTCAAGTATACCTGATTTCTTTTTTAAAATGCTTCCCATTTGGTGCCACAGAAAAGTTTAAAATGATATAGGGATTTTTTTCCCCCAGTGGTGGGGTAGTGATTTTATGTGCTAAATAGCTTAGTTTGTTGGGTCTTCCATATGGTTTTCTACCTGCTGCAGCTCAGTCACTGTTGAGTTGACCAAATCCACTGTTCCCAACAAAGCCACATTCTCCATGCTGTGGTTTTCAGCATGGAAGAAGACAGACAGTCACTCTTTTTTTTTTTTTAACCAGCATTTGTTTCCACCTTTGACCCCAAATGGTTAGATAACTGTGCTTTGACCTGAGTTTGGGAAAGCAGAGTAACAGCCAAACACACCATTTCCACCCATGTTTAATAAATTCTCCTGGTCTAAGTGGACCATGCCAAGTTCCTAGTTTTCTAAGAATGTTCAACCAGAAATGATGAACAAAGATGGTTTATACTAACTGGGGCATTTTGAGTCTGCTGCATGGATTTGTCAAAGATTCTTGTTGGGTATGTCTCTTCTCTGTGGAAGATTCATTGACAAGATTTGGGTCAGTTTGGCTACATTTCTTGTGTTAGATTCCTCAGCAGGCAGGAAAAGGAGAGAGTCAGTGAAAACCAGACTATTTAGAAACATTTAATTTTTATAATCCTTATGCTGGTAGATTTTACACCCCATAAATTAAAACTTGGGGGGGTGGGTATGCTGAGACTAAAGCACATGCAGCCCATGGGTATATTTGTTATTATAGGATTCTAGTGTTTCTAGTTGTATGAGGGCATACAGGGTAACAATAAAAACATTCTTCAAAACTAATGATACAACTTTGATTGAAAAATAGTTTCCTCTACACAGGAACTTTGAGTTATTAACTGACGAAAGCTTACAGGCCTGGGTATATTTGCTGTTGATGTAGACGTATGTTTAATACAAGCATTTGGAAATCAGGATAAGTAGCTTCCTTTTAGTTTTTCAAATGTTTCGTGGGTTGTGTCTAAGGTGACTGTGGTGGCAGGTGCTGGTTTCCAGGCCTGGAAATGGTGTGTGGCTCAGCTTTTCAGTACTTAGCCTTCAGTGATGATGGTGGCTTTTCCAGTTCCTCTTGTGGAGTGGAAAGAGCCCAGGAAAATCACTTAACTTTTCAACAACTTGAATAACTGATTTAAAGGGAAAGGAGAATTAAGCTGTTTGTTCATTCTTTTATTTTTTTAATAAATACGTTTTTTCTTACATTATTGTACTACCTATAGTTCTCCTGTCATCATATCACCCATGAACCATCACATATTCCCTTGTGTTCATCCATCCCCTATTTATTCATTCTAACGCTCATGAGCATTTTGATATAATTACTCTATCCCCCCAGATTTTATTACTTTCTTCTTCAAGGGATTTCATAAGTAAGACCATATGCAATTAAAGGTTACGCATAAGAAAATGTGAGCCAGTCAGTTCAATGGAAGTTTTAAAGTACTTATATGTGCCCAGATATTTTTTTGTCTCATGTAATATCTATACCCAATGGAATTCAATGGTGACATTGAGGCAGAAGTGCTAGGCAAAGGGAACAGCTCATGCAAAGGCCCTGAAGCAGAAACAAAGAATCCAGTGTGACTGGAATGCGGTTGGTGATAAATAAAAGAGCTGGTGATAAGGTCGAAGTCACCTTACTTTTATTTAGGTGTGTTCATTAAAGAAACGTGCCTTCAAAACAGTATTTTTGTTTTGGGTGTTTGCTTTATGCACCAAGGGCTTTAAACTTATTTTATTTTTTTAAAGAATTCCAAAAAGAGTATAATGATCAATCTTTAGTATTCTGAGTTCTGAGACTTATGATTCATAGCTGTCAGGATTAAAGTCTATTTGTTTCTCAAAATGTTGCAGCCTGTTGCTGCCTTGGGGCCTTAGTGCCTACTGAACCTCCTGCCCAGAATGCTGTTTCCCTCAAAATTCTGCATGGCTTAACTTCACTCCTTCAAGTCTCTGATGCAGATGTCTCTATTCTGAGTCCTTACCTGATCTCTCTGCACCCACTTTCCTAATTCCCTTCTGCTTTATTTGAACCATAATAACCCCTTTTAATTTATTTACTGATTTTGTTTAATTTACTCCTTCTGGTGAAGAGACAAATGCCCTCCTTCTTGAGGGCACTTTTTTTTTTTTTTTTAAGGATTTGTTATTTGAGATCTCTACACTTCTGCAATGTCTGGCATATATTGTGCTTGCTGTAATATCTATTGAATGGATACTTTTTAACATGGGATAAGCTCATTTCTCTGACTGGTTCTAACCAAAGCTTGCTGGCATATCTCCTCTTGTTTTAAGGATAGTCCTTCAATAACTTCTAAATGTTCTCCTATAGCCAGTTTATTTCATGTACTATTGTATGAACATGCCATGTAGATCCCTCAGCTCAGTGGCTTAGTTGAGGATTGTTTCTAGCCTGAGTACTCTAGAAGGGGGATTTCTGGATCCAAACACTGGAGATTTTTGCAGTTCTTGTTTTATAAGGCCAACTGTTTTCTAGATAGGCTGTACTGTAGGATAATGGTTAACACTTAGGTTAGTGAATTAGGTCAGATGTGGTCGTACCTGGGAATCTGCCACTTCCAGCCATGTCTCTTCCTTTCCTTTACACCTTCTTTCTGGGATCTTATGAAGATTAATAGAGAATGCGCCGAGCTGCTATATTGTTAGCATTATTTTATTTTATACTTCCAGATTTTTATGAATATGAAATATTAGCATATAAAATGTTCTTGCCAAGTTGACAAGGAAAAAGTGAAGTTTTTGTTTATATTTTTAAATTACTGTTAAGGCTGAGTGTTTTTTCATATTTTTTGGTTAATTGGACTTTATTAATTTCTTTTTTCAAATGTTCAAAACTACTTCATTTATGGTAATGAGTCCCTCCTTTAAGTTAATATCCCTACTACATCCACCACTCACTCGATATGCACTTGGTATTATACTTCATCTCACAAAGCACAGCACTAAGAATGCATAGTTGGTATTTGAGAGCTACCGCATACAGTTGTTAAACATATAGATGATATGTACAAGTTGTGGTGTTTATTTTTTTGGTAAAATAGTTTCTGTTTTTATATCAAGTCTATCAATTGTTTACATTAACAAATATGCTTATTTTTATTTTTTAATATGATTTATTTTTATTTATTTATGCATATAAGAATTGATGTGTAGGCCAGAGGTGTTGCGGGGGCGGGGGGGTGATTCACCAGAGACAGAGTGAGGAGCAGAACAGGCAGATTGACAGAAATACACTGCTGAGGGGAGTAGTGTGCGAAACAGGAGAGGTCTGCTATGCCATGTGGAAATCTCCCTGGCCTGGGATCGAACTCCTGCCGCAGTGGCTGACGATAGCTTGATAGCACTGAGACTCTAAACCCTGCACCACCAGGGAGGCCCTATGTTTATTTTTAAAAGAAAATCTCTTGCCAGTAATCAGGTGAATGAGCCATTTGGAAATGTGGCCCTTCTGCCCTACCCAGGCTTTCCACTGACCATGAGCCAGGATGATATTCTGACCACAGTCTCATGGTAGTTCCTGAGCCTGAATCACTCAACTTGATTTAGCTGTCCCCAGATTCCTGACTCCTAGATACTGTGAGGATAATGTTTGTTGTTTAAACCAGTAAGTTTTGGGGTTGTTTGTAGTTGTCCTTTAGTATCTTATAGAGGTCCAGTATTGTTTAAAACTAAAATCAGTATGATATAGTCTAAAACACCAAGTAGCTGGAGGAAACTACTTATGGAGGAAATTTTAAACAATGTTGTGTGAAAGCGTGAAATGTTTTTCTAATAGTGGCATTTGTGCATATCCTGTAAACATTGAGAGATGCAGAAGTTATTTATGAGAACCCAGTTTTTGAAAGTTTGGAGCTGCACAGGTTTTGCATCCTGTCCCCAGCCCCTTCTACTGTGAAGATGGGCTGGGGGCTTAGCGGCTGCATTTCTGTGAGTCTCCTTTTTGGAGCCTGTTGGTAACCCTACTAATTCTAGTGTTGTGTTATCGGAACCAAGCTGCCTTAGCAGTGGGAGCCTGCAGGAGCGGTGGGGCCTCTTACCCTGCTGCTCCAGAGCAGTTGTGGCAATTGCTTCTGCCCAGTAACTGCCATTTTGAATGGACCAATCAGGTGCTAGGAGCTGATGGGTAGGTCCAATCAGCTCCAGGATTGAAAATGGTCCAATCAGACTTGTGGTTGGTACTTTGGGAGAGGATGTAAGCCAGGATTGGAGGGACCTGAGGAAGTGGGGGGGAAAGAACAGGAAAGAAGCGAGAGAAAGAAAACAGGAGAAGACGACGACGATGATGACACTAGCCCCCAGGAGAAGAAAGATGACGGTTCCAGACTCCGAAGAGAGAAGAAGGAAGTCCATTCCTGGCCTCCAAGGAAGAAAGAAGAGAAGCATCCAGCAGCTGCCCTTCAAGGAGGAAGAGAAGCTGAAGGATTCTGCAGAGACTGGGCCTCTGGTCCTGTCTCTGACGTAGCCTGAGAGGAGCACCTGAGGCCTGGTGTCTCAGAGACCTGTTTGTTGGTCTAACCCAGCACCTCACAAGGAGCTGCTGTCCCCGATGCATTCTGGGTGAGGTGGCCGCCACTTGAGGATGCAGTAAATTCTGTTTCCCCCCGTTTGTACAATAAACCCCATGTTTGCTGTTGTTGTTCCTGTAGCCTGAAGTCTCCTGCAATTGTGCGCACGGGTGAGACCCACAGACAGTGCCCTGTCCTCTCATCAGTCACTGTCCTTTGTTGTATTTGGCCTTTTGGCCTTTTGGGGCTTTTTGGTGGCTCTTGCCTCAGAGCCTGGGCACTTGTGCCCTGTCTGCCTCTGTTTAATAAGGATCACAGAGATAATATATATTAAGCACTTATTGCACAATATTATAAGGGCCATGATATTTCTAAAGGTGCTTAAAAAATGCCAGTGTAAATCTGTCCTAATACAGGAAAATGACATTTTTGAATGAAAAGGTTTTCTACATTAGAAAAATTTTAGAACGTTCACTTTTAAATTATTATACTTTATTTGTCTCTCTCTCCTACCCCCCAATACACCAACCCACTGCTAAGCCTTGGACATTTATTTTTCTGGTGTCTAACAGTTCTCTTCTGGAATCAGAAGTTACTTTAGCATAAGTTCACAACTCATTAAATTAATTTAAGAACCGACTGCTTCAGAGACCCATAAGCCAATAATTTACTCTTAAGTGTGTTTATGTCTGAGATCTCATAGCAGGGGGCTAAGGAGGGAGAGTAATGGGCCTGCTCAGCTGGCTCAAAAGACCCCTAAGGACTGTCTTATTCTGTTTTTCTGAGTCCAACCAAGATGCCCTTTTGAAAATTACAGTGTAGCGCCTACAACGTGATAGAGTAATGGAGTACAGGCAGAGAAAGCTCGGGCACTTTTCCCAAAAAATGTTGTGGACCAGTGGACAAAACAGTGGACAGAAGGCAGGACCTGAGAGCCTTCTGTCACCCTGGGGGCGCAGCACCGTAGCTCTGTCAGGGAACCTTTGAGCCTGAGGTTGAGACACACAGGTTCTCTTCTCAACCTGCCTTCCTGTTCCCTTTTCCGCTCCTTATGACCAGTGGTGCTGACTCCTGCATGTATACCATGGTCTCCTGGGGGAGAGGTTCTGATCCAGGTGGAAAAGTGGAATCGGAAGTTGAGTGAAGTAAAATCTCACCAGGTGATTTAAATGCAGCTGAGGACCTGGGGGCCGGGAATTGGAGTCCAGCAGGTCTTGTGGTCTCTGCAGATTTAACCTTCCTAGACTCACCTCTTCCCTAATGCCCTTAATTCTCTTTAAAGTCTGAGATGGCATTAGCTCTGCACTGCTCTTTTAAACTGTACCCTTCAACTGCTTGCCCTTTTAAATAGGGTGAGGGGAGGAGATTTATTTTTGTGAAATTTCATAGCCTGCAATCAGATACAGCAAGGGTAAGTTATTGTTACTCTGCTGCCTGTTGGGTTTTGAATTAATTTAATGATCTGTGAATTTCTGTGTAGCAACTTGAATTTCCAAGTCTCTATGGAGGAGAAAGGAGCTCTTGGGGTTTGATGTCTTATTTCTCTCTGCTTGAGGTGCTTAAAGTGATGGGAAGGCTTTGGAGCCCAGGTGGAAGCTAAGTGACTGGCTGGGGTGGTGGTCCAGTGTGGTGGTGGGGGCACATATGTTGGGACATGTCAGCATCAACAACCAAGCATTCATGCAGCTTCCTTAGTGTCTGCCAAAGGTGGACCGGCTATTCAGTGGTCATATGAGTCAGCTTTGGGACCTTTTTGAGTAGAGTGATCAGGTGGAGTATAGTGAAGAGGCCAGGAAAGATCTCACATGCAGAGAGAACCAACCAGAGCAGTGTTGACCCTTAAATTGGTCCCCTGGGAACATGTGCTGAAGGCAGCCTTCAGGCCTTTCTTCCATTCTCCTGCTCTGTCTTGACTTAATGCTTGTCTCTGTAAATGTCAGTGCTTTTATTGTGTCTTTTGCCTCAGTGAAAAGCGAGCACTCTGTCTCCTCTGGACTTTTGGTTTTCTTGTTAGATGTGACGTGAGGCTGGTGTCTTTTGGACAGATTTGGGCTCTCCAGATTTACATACACATTCAAGGGTTCTAAGTTGTAGATTGTTTACCTTTCATAGTCTTTTTAGTTAGAGCAAGGCCCTACTAGCAGATTCTATTAATGATGAAATCAATAGGGAGAGGTGTAGCAAAAAAGGGAAGATGATTGATACCATCATGTTTATTTTTCCTATAACCTAATTGCTTTTGCTTTGCGGGAGAATCACTTTCCATATCCATTGAGCCTCTCCATCTACTCATTCTTCCAGTGTCCTGACCATGGTGTCTACCTTTACTGTGCGAAGTAGCTAAAAGCTAAACCTTAATTTTGAAATGTGTCCTGTATTTGTGATTCTAAATTTAGGATTAAAAAGAACACTGATGTGAGAGGTTCACTCTAAAACTTCATTGTTCTGATATCTTTCACTAATCAGAACCTGAAGGTCAAATCCAACAATTACTTATTGGATTAAAGTAACCTGGAAATTTATTTCCCTAGAAAACTCCATTTCCTGAGCATTATTTTAAATCATTATTGGGCCACATAGGTCAGAAGTCTCTGATTTTCTTACGGTAGATATTATAGGTGAGTAAGCCTTTTAAATCTATCAAAAGCAACGTTATTTTTAAGTTAATAAATGTTACTGCTTAAGGCTTGCCATCCCATTAGAAATAATTTAGCATTAGACAAGAGTACTTTACAGTAATGATATTTTAGGTAATGTTTAAACAATTTTATGGGCTGGGTTTATGAGACTAGACCTTCAGAGGGCATTTATTTCTTCACTGAAATATCCAAGGCTTACCACATGGTGCCCCGTAGTGAATGATGTGCCTTCCTTAGCTGTTAGTGTTGACCAGTGTGCTCACCACAGACATAAGACTGCATCGCTTCATTCCATCATGTCTTAAAAATGTAAAGTACTAGTGTTGAATTCTTTATTGAAGTAGCTAGAAATAAGTGGATTTGAAAGGAACAATTTAGACATATTAAACAAAATTAGTTAGCTAACAGTTGTCACAATTTCTGAAATAGCAAAGGTTTGAGGGGGAAAGGTACTTGCAGAGAATTCAGTATATGTTGCCACATCATTAAAGAACCATTCTTCCAGATGTTTGGGTCTGTCTTCAGATTTTCTAGATTTGAGACTGCCTTCCCTGTCTGACTTAGATTATAATTTTAATTCCTTTAATCTCAGAGAGGAGGTAATTTTAGTAGTGTGAATGATAGAGAGTAGTTAACAGATTTCTTTTGGACTATGTTTTTGGCTTTATGAAACAGGGCTTATTTTTCTCCCAGAATAACGTCTGGAGGTTGGTAGTTCAAAATCCATTCAGAGGTTCATCAGTGTAAGGCTCTGGATTGACTCTTCTGTGACTTTTTTGATCTTTGCCACATAGTTGCCTCGGGTGGGTAAAAGCTTGTTACAAATCTGGGATTCTGTACTCTTGTAGTTTCTATTCTATACCCATACTTCCCTACACCCTTTACTAGATTTGCTCTAGGTTACACTTATGGAATACTGTATGTTGCTTTCTGAGTCTGATTGACATGGGTATGTCTTTTATACATCTTTTTAAAGTTACTGAGCACTGTTATTTTCCCCCAGAGGCACCCCTAGACTTCCCCTCAGACTTCCTTTCCTGTGGGTCAGTGCCAGGGAAGGTCACACTGGTCTGCAGAGGGAGTACCTGGCAGGGTCTAGGGGGTGGCGACCTCCAGGAGCAGGACTTAACTATCTCTTTATAAAAGGAAAGCTGAAACCATCTCCAAGGATAATATGTGCTATTTCCACCCTCTACCTGAGGCATGGGGATGCTCAGTGGGTTGAGGGATCAGGAGGTCATGCAATGATTAAGATTAATCACAGAGGGACTTTCACAGAAGTCATTCTAACAAATGGATGAAGCAGCTCTTTGTTTTATTTTCCCTTATTCTTTGTATTGATACTAGCCTTGGTGTACCATGTTAATTGCAGGCATATGTTTACCATTGTTTTGCTTTTATTTCTTTACTTTAAAGTCGGGTTGAAGAGTTATAATTTTTAACGAAATTAAATCTATGATTTAAATTTATTTCTTTATGAATTTTTAAGTTGCTTAAGTTAAAATTCTCTACTCAGAGCAGTAGTCATAAACATTTTTTTGATAACTGCTTTAATGTGATACAGTTCACATATCATTAACGCATCATAAAATTGACTTTTTTTAATGCACAATTCAATTATTTTTAGCCCATTCATAGAGTTGCCCAAGCACCAGCATGACCAATTTTTATCACATTGAAAAAAAAAAAACAACACGCACTCTCTGTCATCCCAAGTCTTCTTCAATCCCCTATCCCAAGCAACCATTAACTTAACATTCTGTCTCCATAGATTTGCCTGCTCTGGACATTGAGTGTAAATGGAATTATATAACCTGTGATCTTTTGTGACTTTCACTTGGCATTATGTTTTCAGAGTTCATATGTATTGTAGCATCTATCAATACTTTATTGATTTTTATGGCTACCTTCATTTTTTGGACATTTAGCTTTCAGTATGTCTAGAATTCATTTGGATATATGTAGATATAAAATATTTGTTGACAAATAACCATTTGTCCCACATATTTTGACTATTATTTATTTTGTTTAAATCAAATTTTAAGATCTTATAAATGGGATTATTTTCAGATTTTTTCCAGTCTTGTTAACCAGAAAATTCGGGAGGCCACGGAAAGGATAAAGTGTGTTTACTTGGGAGCGAAAAAATTCAGTTTGAGGAGCATGTGTGGGTCAAGTCAGAAATCCAAAACCTATCCCAAGGAGGCACCCAGCTTGGGGGATTTTTTTTGTTTGTTTATAATTAGTAAATAGTTTTAATTGATATGACATTTTCTTTTTTAAAAAAAATATATTTTATTTATGTCTTTTACATTATTGTGTATTCCCCGTGGGTTGCCCACAACCAATTCACCCGTGAATCATCACTATAGTCCCTTGTGCTCTTTTCTCCCCCGTTTTGAACCCTTATCCTCTCCCTCCCTCCCTGAATGTTTCTCATTTCTGGTTGCCTGCCAGTTTTATTTTTGTTTTGTTGTTGTTGTTATTTTCTCCTCCTGATCTCTTGTTTTGGTTCCTAGATTCCTCCTATAAGTGAAACCATTCGATATTTTTCTCTTTCCTCCTGGCTTAATTTGCTGAGCCTGATTCCTTCTAGCTCCATCCATGTTGCTGCGAAAGGCATATATTTCTCTTTTTTGATTGCTGGATAGTATTCCATTGTGTATATGTACCACATCTTAATCCAGTCATCTGTTTTTGGGCAACTGGGTTGTTTCCATATCTTAGCTATTGTAAACAATGCTGGGCCTCCCTGGTGGTGCAATGGTTAAGTGCTGCGCTGTGGAGCTGTTGGCAGCGGCGAAGCAGGTTCGATGCCCGGCTGGGGAGATTCCCACCTGGTGCAGCAGACCTCTCCTGCCTTGCCCACTGCTCCCCTCAGCAGTGTATTTCTGTCTATCTGGCTGTTCTCCTTCCCACTCTGTCTCTGGTGAACCTTCTTGCTGCCCCATACCTCTGGCCTTTACCCCAGCTTGTATGCATAAATAAATAAAATCTTTTAAAAAATATTCAAATAATTGAAAATCTTTAAAAATAAACAATGCTTCAATAAACATAGGGGTGCATGTATCCTTCTGGATTAATGTTTTGGTGTCTTTTGGGTAGATTCAGCTTGGGGGGATTCTTAAAAGAGAAAAAAATAAGAATGAGATAATGGTAGGGTCACAAGGTAAACAATCAGGTGACATGGTCACAATGTACAAGTAGTTCTTGTACAATGTAAAAGTGAAAGTTCTCTTTACCAGTTCTTTTACTCAGTATATTCTCATTATTGTTGATTTCTTAAAATGTTGATTTTTTTTGCTCAGGTCAAGGTTCAGATCCGGTTTAAAGAGGAGAGTTAAGTAGCTTTTTCTGTTGTGGCTTTCTCTGTCCCTATTTTGATATGGCTCCATCATGTTGCTTTTCACAGTCTGTTATTGTACCAATAGCTGTCTGAATTATTGTTAAGTTATATATGACTTGTTTTGCTCTTGGGTTTGACCAGTAACCATTCTTACAAATTCTTCATTTGCATTTTAATTTTTTTTTCTTCATAGAAGAGCTGGGGTATAGGTGGGAGGCGAGAGGCTTCACCAGAGACAGAGTGGGGAGCAGAATAGGCAGATCTACTGAAATACACTGCTAAGGAGAACAGCGGGTGAGACAGGAGAGGTCTGCTGCGCCATGTGAGTTAACTCCCTGGCCTGGATTAAACTCAGGCCTTTGTGGTGATAGCACTGAGACTTAACCCCTAGGCTACCAATTTTTTAAAGAAGTTCCCTCATGTTGCTTTTCTTTAAAATAATCCTTATAATACACTTTGTGTTTCAAATTTTTTTGTCATTTGGATTTAAGTCTGTGTTAAAACTGCGGTTTCATTTAGAAAAATGTATTTAGCAACATGGTATGCCTCCCCCATTCAAATTTTCTTTTTATGAATTTCAGTAAAGTTTTATAGTCTTCTGAGACTGAAATATTTCTTCGTAGGGCTATTATTAAATGCCACATTGAGTTACCTTTTTAGTATAATTCTTTTATTCCATCCTTTTTAAAAGAAGAATATTCCTTGTATACATAGGAAAGCTAGTGGCAATTTCTTACCTTCTTTCTCTGTTTTGTTAAATTTTATTACTGATACATCTTAGTTTTTTGTTGACTCTTTTGAAATTTCTTAAGTATTCCAGGGTTTCCAGGCTTTGGAAGTTATCCTTTAAATATCTGCATGACATAGAAATGAGGGCACTGGCTATATGACTGCAGAGTGATCATTTATTCTCCCTGTGTGCTTATTTCTGAGGATCCTCTAGTGGGAATGTTTTCTTTTTTTTTTTCTTCTTCCAACCTTTATTATAATTGATGTATAATATTATGTATGTTTGAGGTGTGCAACGTGATAACTTGATACATTAGGAAATGATTGCCATCCTACTATTAGCTAACACATCCCAGTCATGTACTTACAGTATCTTTTTTTTTTTGTGGTGAAAACAATTAGGGTTTACTCTTAGCAACTTTTAAGTATCCAGTGTAGTGTTATTAATCACCATGCTGTACATTAAATCCCCAGAACATACTCATCTTGTAACTAGAAGTTTGTATCCTTTGAAGAACATCTCATGTTCCCTAGCGCATGGCAACCATCATTCTACTCTCTGAGTTTGGTTTTTTTAGATTCCACATAGAAGTATTTATCGTAGAGTATTTGTTTTTTTCTGACTTATCTCACTTAGCATAATATCCTCAAAGTCTATTCATGTTGTTGCAAATGACAAGATTTCCTACTTTCTCATGGCAGGATAATATTCCATTGTGTGTGTGTATATATTTTCACTCTTCTACTGACAGCCTCTTACATTGTTTCTATTCTTGGCTGTTGTGAATAATGCTGCAGTTAACATGGACATGCAGCTATCTCTTCAATATCCTGTTTCATTTCCATTGGATATAGACCTAGAAGTGGAGTTTCTGGCTCGCTTGATAGTTCTACAACTTCTGAGAAACCTCCATCCTATTTTGCAGTGTTTTCGTGGCTGCACCAATTTTATTGCCACCAATAGTGTACCATGGTTCCCTTTTCTCCAGTCTTTGCCAACACTTGTTATCTTTTGTCTTTTTGATGATAACCAATCTAACATGTGTTAAATGAGAGCTCATGGTAGTTTTGGTTTACATTCCCCTGGTAATTAGTGCTGGTGAGAACTTTTCCATATATCTGTTGGTCGTTGGTATGTTTTCTTTACCCATTTTTAATTGGCACTGAGTAGATGAGCTCTTTATGTCTTTGGGATATTTAGCCCCTTATTAGATATATGACTATTAGATCTCCCATTCTGTCGGTTGTTTTTCCATTACTATAGTGCCCTTTTTTGCCTTTCCCCCACATACACACAAGTGAGAGTTTATCTCCTTTCCACTTTTTTGGAAATTCTGGGCTTTAGCTAAGTTTCAGCTTCCTTCAGAAGAAACTAAAACATTTAAAAGATATCATAATTATTCTTCAAGACATCATTGTAAAATGTAATATTTAACACTAATTCTGAATAGATGTATTTGAATCACTCCACTGGGTCAGAATTTTCCAAGAATAGCAGGTGCTTGAGTCACATGCAGGGTTTTTCCAAAGGTCACTCCCAGTGGTGGAATTTAGCCTCCACTGTGGATTCATTCTTCATGCTTGTTACAGGTCTACAGTCAGCATCCAGCAGATAATCAAGGTCTGCTCCCTACTTTCTGGACGTTTCATCCCTTTTCTAACCACCATTGAGTGAAACTTTCAAATGGCATGAAGAAATGATGATGACTAATTGAAATACCTTGTACTGCTGTTTTAAATTTGATTAGATTAGCTAAAGGATATCAAATTTCAAGGAGTTTTGTCTTCTTACTGTTTTTATAAATCAGAATGGATGTTTAATATTTCAAATACCTTTTAAGCACTGATTGATTTCTTCTTTTTAAAAATATAACTATGTGAGGGACCTCCCTGGTGTTGCAGGTGGTTAAGTCTCTGTACTCTGAAGCTATAGGCAGCCCATGCAGCTCGAGTTCAATTGCTGGCCAGGGAGCTAACCCACATGGCACAGCAGATCTCTCCTGTCTTGACCACTGCTTCCCTCAGCAGTGTATTTCAGTAGATCTGCCTGTTTTGATCCCCACTCTGTCTCTGGTGAAGCCTTTCAACCCCCCATACGTCTGGCCTATACCCCAGCTCTTACATGCATAAATAAATAAATTTAAAAAAAATAAAAATATAACTATATGAAATACTATATTACAAATTCTTTAAAATTAAAGCACTGATTTCTAGAAGTAGTTCTATTTTATTGTTTGCCTTTGAGTATTATTTGCAGATATTTTACCTAGAATGACTGCAGTGGATATTTGTAACTCTCCTTCTAGGGGGATGTTGCCCTAATACTTTTCGCCTTCGAGAAGACAACTTCTGGATTAGAATTGGTGGGCCATAGGGAATCATGGAGGTATGTGACTGACACTTGATCGAAGTGTCAGTGTTTCGAATCTGACACAGAGGCACTGTTTACAAGTTTTCGCTCTGTACCTGATTATAAAGAGTTCAGTGGCAGTATCAGTGTGTATCCTGCTGCAGAGATGGTAGTGATGCCCATGGTAGCAGCCAAATTTTCAGACTTGATTTTGGTGATGACTTGTGCAACTTGACCTTCCTAGACTTTTGTTAGTTGTGAGTTTGCTTTCTCGAGTTTCCTGTCCATTCTGTGAGCAATCAATGCTTCCAGAAAGTTGCTTCTCTACTTCAACTTGCTAGTGTTGCTTTCTGTAGCTCACAATCAAGAGCAGCAATCCACTGATCCACAGTGTGGGTCCATAGACCTATCCACACTAGAGTGTGGGTAGCTCTTGGCTCAAGTCCTTGTTCTTTATACAGTTGGCCTTGGACAGACTGTATTTGTGAAGCCTTGCAGAGTGATAGAGTTTGAAGTAGTGTTTGACAAACACATCATCTCTCAATGTAGGCATTTGATGCATTGTCAGTAATTATCATTTATTTACAGAACATTCTATAACATTAATTAATTCCTTTTCCATAATTCTGAAATCCCAAAAGTTCTCGAAGATTAGATTTTCCCCCATAACTCATTTGATTGTAAAGCCTGAGCTGACATGGGTATAGTTGAGGAAAACACCTTGCTGTGATGTGTGGCAATTTAAAGTTTTTATGTGTCACATTATTATAAAGTTTTTATGTGTCATATTAGTATAAAGTTTTTATGTTTAACATTAGTATAAATATTTATTTATTTATTTATTTATTTTTTTTTTTGCTGTAGAAGTAAAGCTGCCAGACTCCTGAAAGTGTGTGGAATATATTGACTATGTCTACTGGTGCCTTTCTAGAAAGTTTTTGAATCCTAAAACACATTTGGCCCCATAAGTTTTGGTTAAGAGGTTTGTGAAGGATTATTGACATGTACTGATTCTCAACCAGAGAGTTATCAGGATGGTTGGAGAGCTTTTCAAACTACCAGTGTCCCTTGGGTGAGTGAGTTATGCTTCCCTCTCTTTTCTCTTTGGTTGAATTGTGTGTCTGTGTTTATGTGTGTCTGTGTCTACATGTGTATTATGTCTGTGTGTATGTAGACTGTTCTGCTGCTGTAGTTACACTGGCATCAGAAAACTGGGGACATTTCATTCTCTTTTTCTTTTTTTTTACATACAAGCTGGGGTATGGGCCAGAGGCGTGGGGTGGCGAGAGGGTTCACCAGAGACAGAGTAGGGAGCAGAACAGGCAGATCAGAAGTACACTGCTGAGGGGAGCAGTGGGTGAGGCAGGAGAGGTCTGCCACACCATGTGGGATTCTCCCCAGCCGGGCGTTGAACTCGCATCACATGCTGCCGGCAGCTCCACAGCGCAGCGCTCAACTACTGTGCCGCCGGGGAGGCCCCATTCTCTTTTTCCAGTACTTTATACTAGATCATATAAACAAAGACTGGTATTTTTTTGCAGGTTTGAAAGAGTGTATGCTGAGAGCTGTCTGAAACTTGGAATCTTTTTTATTTTTTTTTCATGTTATTCTTGGGAACTTAACACAGTAAGCCAATTATTAGGGAAGATTCTTTGGTAAATTCTATAGATTCATTCATTGGTCAAATAAATTTCAAGTGGTAGTGTAGGATAAGAAAAAGGAAACATCTACAGTCATTTACTATCTGTCTTTATGGTTACTTTAACATCTTTCATAACATATAATGAATAAAGATATAATAATTTAGTCAAATTTTGTTAATGAAAAAAATTATTTTGATGGGATTATACTTTTATTGAGCAAGTAGTAAGAGTAAAGACTTTATATTTAAACATTGATACCCTTCGATACCTTTCTTACTGATTCTTAATCATATTCAGTCACTTCTTAATCTAACTGTAATTTTTTTCAAGCTTTAGTAGCATAGATTCATGTTGTGTTTCCTAATGTGGTGTGAAGCCCTCTCAGCTCCTGCTTCCTGGTCTTTGTAGCCTGCATTGCAGCCAGGGCTGAGCGTCCCACTAGGAGGACTCTTGACAACATAACACTTCTGCAGAGCACCATGATTTTCTGGTTGGAAGAATAGATTCAATTTTGACTCTAAATTTTGTACTTCTACCTAACATCATAAAATAGCACATTGTATGGCTTTCAATTTCCTTAAAATGGTCTTAAAGCTGCCTTGGTCTGTAATTTGAACAAAAGACAGCTCAAATTGCATTTGTAAGTATTATAGAATTACAGTAACTATATTTGGCAAAAGTGGTTGATTCTAAATGTAGATAGGTTCCTTTAAGCAGTTTTCTTGACAACCCTCCTTGACAACACATTAAATGCTGGAGAATGTGTTGTCCCTTTGGGGAAGTCTGAGATCAAAGTCTCTTTAAATTCATGTGGAAAAAGCTGTCCATAGATTTTCAGAATGACTCTGTTTCATCTAAGAGTAGATCAGTTTCCCTGCAGTTTGCTACTGATGAGATCTCTTCTTACCTTTGCAGGTGCAACAGTAGTAATGATTAAGTGTGTGACCATTTTGGTGTTTCTTTGTTATTCTTATTTATAGGTAGAGTCCCAGGATGTTGGCACTGTGTCACAGACTCGTCCAATCCTAGTAGTGCTTCTCTTTTCTGGGATTTCTTTAGTCCTTAGCTTGCTCTTTGTGTTCCTCACCGTTTATTTCATCAAAACTTGTTCTTAAGAAAGATAATTTGAGACCTTCATCCATTCTTTTCCCAAAGGTATTTGGGTGTTATACCACAACTTTATTTGTGTGTTACAAAGTTTTATTTTGTAATAAAGAAATTTTAGGTATTCAGAATATGTGGAGAAAATATTTGGGCACTGAAAATTGTTTTTTATGAGATATTACATAAAATGAAATGCTTAAGCTTCTATTAATTTTAAGAGTAAAATTCTGAAGCTTGTGGGGAGATGTATATTTTTTTACCTGTGTTGGTGCCTGTGGAAAGCAGGACACTGCCTTGGCTCCTCCAGTGTCCCTCAGACAGTGAGTGTCTGCACAGAGAATGAGAAAGCACCGGTGTCGTGCAGATCCCTTTGTAAAGGTGTTTGTGCACACACTCACACCTGTACAGCCCACACACAACTCATTCACAGCAGAACAGGTAAGCATTTATGGAAGTGCATCATAGTAAAATGGTTTCCAAATGTCCACTGATGCAAAAATAGCACTGGTCAAAATTAGACTCAAAAAACTTCTTTAGAAAGCTCACCTTGGGAACTGTCCTAACAGCCATTAATCACAATCTGTGTTTCCTTTTGCTTTAGAACAATTACTTTAAGTTTAATTGAGCATCAGACAAAGAAGGAAGCTTGCATTTGAGGCTTTGTGTTGTGCACCTGAAGCACTAACATCAGACTCTGTTCTGAAGCAGACCTAAGGGGGCATCCAAGAAGAGACTTGGGGAACAGGAATGACCTGCAGAGTCTCTCTGTCTTCTGTTCTCACCCTGATGTATCTCTGGTTGCGTAAGTTCACTGTTGTGTATGCTCCGATCCAGAAAGCCTAGCATTTTAAAGAGTTACTAAAATTTTGTACAAAGCAGTTCCTACAATTATGAGACAAAACATATAATTTTACCAGTGTGATACAGAGGGTAGTATGTCTTGACAAATGAGAATAACTCTCAGGATAGATGGTAGATTTTCTGTCCGGAGAGCTTTCAATTCAGGATGGGTTTTCCTTTTCCATGTTGAAATGTCTCTCCTTGCACACAAAGTTACACGGATTTTTATGTAAGTTTTAAGCATTGTATCTGAAGGTAGAAAGTGAAGATTGCAATTTTTTTTGGCTTTTGGAGCCAGTAATTGTGAATTCAGAATTCTCTAGTTGTGAATTAAGTGACGGTTGTATTTTCATCCTAAATACACCTTTTTGTTTCCCTGGAGAGTTGGGTTGTTCTGATATGAAAAATGAGGAGTTAGCAGTATTGATTTTCTTTTTTCCAGTTCACATGGAGATGTTAGTCTGAAAGACAGCACTGGAAAGGTCGTAGTTCTGGGCAGACAATGCAGGGACTTCAGCATTTTAGCCTCTTTCTCTGAAGAGGTGCAAGAGAACAAAGAAAGTAGCAGCATAGAAAGTAGTCACTCAGCTCTGCTGTCTTGTGGGCTTGTAGCTGATACTGTGTTGAGAGTCACCAAGGAAATAATTGGTCTTGACAAGGCTACAGGGTGCCCCTTCTTTATTGAATAAAATTAGTTAGGTTGCTGGGACTCATGAATCATGAATAAAAAGCTGGTGCTAAAAATGGCCAATAAATAAAAATCTGGAACACACAGAGAAAGGTCACTTTCAAATACTTGGCTGTTTGCTCAATGTATGCTGCAGTCAGGGTTCAGTGGACCAGAGGATTTTTTGTTGTTGATTAGACATTTTATATTGAAAATTCACATATAGCTGTAAGAACTACAGAGACATCTTGTGTTTGTTTACACAGCTTCCCTCAAAAGTAATTTCTTACAAAACCCTAGTATCACACTCAGGATATCGACACCAATGCAGTAAAAGTGCAGAACATTACCATCATGCTCCTCGTGCTGCCCTGTTACAGCCATATCCACTTGGCCTCTTTCCCTCTCTTTATTATTATTATTATTATCATCATTATCATTATCATCATCATCATCATAATCATCTATTTCATTGTTGTGTATTCCCTATAAAATTCCCATCACCAGTTCATGCGTGAACCATCACTGTAGTACTTTGTGCTCTTCTCTTCCCCATTTTAATCCTCTTTCATCCTCCTCCCTTGCAGAATGTCTCTTTTATATGGTTCCTGATAGTCTTTTTTATTTATTATTGTTACTTTTATTTGTTCCTCCTGATCCCCTATTTGGTTCTCCTATATTCCTCCTATAAGTGAAACCATTCGACATTTTTCTTTTTCCTTTTGACTTATTTCACTGAGCGTGATCCCTTCTAACTCCATCCATGCTGCTGCAAATGGGATGAGTTTATCTTTTTTATTGCTGAATAGTATCCCATTGTGTATATGTACCACATCACCTCTCTTTAAACTGGCAACTAGTAATCTACAACAACACATCAGAGATATTGTGAGTTCAGTTTCAGACCATCACAATAAAGTAAGTCACATTTTTTTTTGTTTCTCCATGAGTATAAAAGTTGTGTTTACACTACAGTATACTATTGAGTATGGAATAACTTTGTGTCTAAAAATCAAGTACATACCTTAACTATGTAGGCAAAAAAATATTAATTAGAAATACTTTCTTGTTAAAATTGTAACCATTCTCTGAGTCTTGAGTCATAATCTGGAGATTCATTAAGCTTTTGTATGTTCAATATTTGTGGACACTCATCAGTCCCTGATAGAGACATATCACAGTTTTGTTAACCATTCACTTGGTGAAGAACATCTATAATTTTTGGTTTTATGTATGAAAGTGCTTCAGAAATTCATGTGTAAGTTTTATGCATGAAAATTTTCACTTCCCTGGGATAAATGCTAACGAGTGCAATTATTGGTCTTATGGCAGTTGAATGTTTAGTTTTCGTTTGTTTTGTTTTTTTATTGTTATTTATATCTTTTACTGTGGGTGTAATGGGCCAAGGGGCCAGTGATTGATGTCTTTTCCCTCATGGACTAATCTGCGGAACACCTTGTTAAGAAGATTAGAGCCATGGGTGGGAGTCGGGTGTGTGTCATTGGACTCACTCCCTAACTCCAATATACGGTTTGGCCCACCCTTTTCTGCCAATAAAAAGGCCAGGATCTTGCTCTCGAGCAGCATCCTGCATTCCGTAGCCTGCTCCACGACTCCTGTGTATCAGTGTGGTGTTGCTCCCGACGCAACATTTTACATTGTATATTCCCTTTGGGTAACCTACCACCAACTCACCTGTGACCCATCACCATAGTTCCTTGTGTTCTTTTCTACCCCATTTTGAGTCCTTATCCTCCCCCTCCCTTGCTGAGTGTCTCTCTCTTGTTTGGTTCCCTTATATTCCTGTTATAAGCCAAACTCTTTTTCAGAGTCACTAACATTTACAATCCACTCAATGTTTTACATCCTCTCTAGCACTTGGTGTTGCCGCTTCTTTTTATTTTGGCTATTCTGCTAGCTATGTGGTAATATCTCATTGTAATTTTAATTGCATTTCCCTAGTAACTGATTATGTAAAATCCTTTTCATGTACTAACTTGCTATCTATAAATCCTCTTTGATAAATTGTCTTTTTATTGCTTTGCTGATGTTTGTTGCAAATGGATTGTTTTTCTACCATTGAGTTTTGCAAGTTCTTTACGTATTCTAGATACTAGTCCTCTTTGGATATATACTTTTCAAATATTTTTAAAATTTGTATTATTAATTACTTATTTTCTAATATTTTATCTGTAGCTTATATTTTCATCCTCTTTTACAGGGTGTTTTGCCAAGCAGATATTATTAATTGTGTTGAAATAGGATTTCTAGAATTTTTGCTTTCATTGTTTCTGTGTGAAATCAAAACCAACCCTGGGATCAGTCCTGTTGCCTCTTCTTCCTAATGCAACACCTTGGAGACGCACACATTATCAATTAAGCTGTCCCTGGCCTTGGCTCTCCTCCTCTAATTCATTTATAAGGTCAGACTAGATTTACCAAAACAAAGGTGAGTCTCAGTGAGCAGGCATTAGGGGGCCACAGGCCAGTGTCCAGCTGGTCACTGTCCTATGGGGCCCTCTGCTAGACAACTTCCCAGCATGTATGATTCTGTCAGGTCCAGCAATGAATCTGCATCAAGGCCCAGAGGAACATTAGTGGCATTTTGTCCAATTTATCTAACATGTTCCTAATTGCTCCTTGAAGAATTTTTATCTTGGGAAAATTTAAATATTTGTCAAATAATACTAACATCTGCCATTTAATGTTGGAACCTGTTGTCTTTTCATTCAATTTGAGATCTTCCTTGCTCTTTGATATGTTGAGTGATTTTTGATCCAAACCTGGACATTTTTGTAATGTTATGAGAATCTGGATCTCATTGAATCAGTTTGTTTCTGATACCATGTCACATGGGACAGGGAGAGTTATTGCCTAATTACGATCTTTATCTACTTGGGGTTGTTGGAATGAAAGGACAAAAGGATTAATGACAGGAGCTGGGTTTGGTGTTCTTCCCTCACTCTGGAATCTTAATATTTCTTGAAAATGCTCTAAACAGTGGTTCTCAACCCTTTCTGTCCATTGAAGTCACACAGTGGAACTAAAAGCAACAACCAGAATCTCTTATCCCACCCTGAGAGTTTGATTGAGTTGAACTGACCTGGGGCTTAGGCATGGATATTTTTAAGTTTCCTCAATGACAAGTAGAGCTAGAGTTGAGAGCCACCACTCTGCAGAGACCCCAAATGCTGACTATAGTTTTGGTTTCCTACATATTTTAAAAATATTGGTCTTGAACCAATGTTGTAGCAACATGGTAATGGGGAGATGTTAAAACTACAGGATAAATGTGACCCTTCTTTCTAGAGTGCCAGTTTGCCTTATAGAAAAATTCTGTTTTAAATTAACTTGCCACAAAAAGCAATGATCAAAGCAGATTTTTTTTATAAGGTGGAATTTAAAATTTGCATTCATTTTAAAAAAGAAGAAAACAAACCAGGTAGAATTCTAGAGAAAGCACACATGTGGTGAGCACTAGTACCTGGGAGGTGTTTTACAGGGCTCTCCTACTAGGGTTACTTTAGAGCTGTGTTTAGATGCACCTTGAAGGTTTCACAGGCAAAATACTATTGAATGAGTCTCTAACTCCTATTGTTGTGTAATCTAAGTGGCTGGACCAGTGTTATATAGGAATAATTTTTATTTTATTAATTTATTTTTAAGATTTTTATTTATTTATGCATACAAGCTGGGGTATAGCCCAGAGGTGTGGGGCTGTGAGAGGATTCACCAGAAACAGAGTGAGGAACAGAACAGGCGGATCTACTGAAATACACTGAGAGGAGCAGCAGGCAAGGCAGGAGAGATATGCTGCGCCATGTGGGAATCTCCTTGGCTGGGTATTAAACTCGTGCTGTCATGGCTCTGGATAGCTTCATAGTGCTGTACTTTAACTCATTGCGCCACCAGGGTGGACCAGAATAATTTTTATTTAGAAGTCTTTACCCCTTTTCATCATGTTTAACTGTCGAAGTATTCATTTCCCCACTACTGATATATTCTGTATATGTCTGTAACTGAATTGTCCATTTAGGAAACACTTCTCTTTTGTAGAAGGTTAAAGCAGGGAACTGTTGGGTTATGGAAACATTCTCAGCCTTTGTTTCCACTCCCAATCATTGTCAATATTGATGAACTCTTCTCACTTTGTGTCTGTCGATTGTAACACCAGCTTAATAGTCTTGTTGGGGCCCTGAGTTATTCACAGGGGTGCTTCTGACATTTGAAGAATGCCATTTATTTCTGAGCTGAGCACTCATTTTACACTACTGATTCTCTTTGTGGGAAGTTCTCATAGACCTGGGTGCTTCCTTCCCTGCAGGGTTGCACTCTGGCAGAACTGACAAGTGTGTGCATGAGTTTCTTCACATATTAAGTGAAAAATGAATGTTTTTTATTCGTGTATTATTAATCTGACTTTTTGGAACTCATCCAAAATTTGATGAAAACAAACTCACATAATTTTAACACTCTAGAAACTGTGTGCACATTCACGTTAACATTTCTCCATTAAAATATAAAAGTTGACTGTTATATTTAAATTAAATCATGAGCCTTTCTACAGTAGTTGACTGCAGTTTTTCATTTTCTTCCTGAGGATGAAAGGAATTAATACATTGAAAACTGAAATAGTGTGTGGTATACAACAATGAGTGCTCTATAAATTAGCTATTTTTATATTTTTAATGGACATAAAATATAGATGGCTCCCTGTTTTTGCATATTTGACATATATGTGCAAAGTCATTTAATTCTAGGTTGTACTACAGAGGCAGAACAAACCACGCCTGAGTAGCTGGTGATGGAATTGGAAAGAAATGTGTGTAGATTGGTTCATGGGGTCTGAGGAAAGAAGGAAGGGTGCAGAGAGGTGCCCGAAGGGACCCCTGGGAGTTAGCATTGCAGGAGTCTCTGACCCATCAGCTCTCTCCCCTTCTGGAGTCCTGTCCACCCTTTGTTGTCCCGACCATATTTGCCCCAGACCAAAGAAGCTATCACTAGCAGACAGGAAGTGGGGGCATCACTGCTTCCTCTCTTTTGTTGGCCTGATGGATGGAGCAGGAGTCCATGAGTGGCTGCTTAGCCTGCAGTGTGGGGATCTGTACTGTTGGGGTTGCGTTTGTATTTGAATACATATTTCAGAGCAGACATGATTATTCCTGGTTGTTATATTCTATATTGCTCTTGAAAAGAGTAGTATAGAAATATTTTTCTATGTCAAGTATTTTAAGCATTAAGTACGCAATTGTAAGCTGCCAAGTACTATCACTTTTATTTCCAAATAATATCTGTCTCTTTGTTCATTTCCACTTCTACCCCTTAATCAGGTGCCATTATATCTTACCTGAACCTCTATTCTAACCTGCCTGTTTCTCTTACTTCCTTCTGTAGTCATTACTCTGTGGGGTAACCAGAGTGATTTTTATCACATGTGAGTTGGAGTCAGGCAGGTCCATAAAATTCTTCAGTGGCTTCCATTACACTTTGAATAAAATTCAAATGTCTTTCCACGACCTATAAGATCCATAAAATATGACCTTGTTTCCTCTCTTTCCAGTAATTTCTTGTACTTCCCCCTCCATAAAATATTCTCAGCTACACCAGTTCTTGAGTCTCAAATGAATCTTATACTTTACCAAATATAAAATCTTTTCGTTGTGGTCACCTGTGTCTGGAAGGTTCTCTTCATCATTAGTATGTGCTTAACTTAGATTTCCCCTCCTGAAAGGGCCTTTCCTGATCATTCTGCTTATTTTCTTCCTAATCATCATCACTGTCTATAATTATTTATTTCTTTTGTTACTGTTCCTTTGTTACTCTCCTCCTGGAATATAAATTTCATGAGGTCTATGTTGCAGATTGACTTAAGCCAATCTGTCCTTTTTAGCATGACTGGGTTCTTTTGTTCTTGAATGTAGGAATAGGTGGATTCCATACCTTCTTTCTACGGTGAATTATAATGAAAGCAGCATTGATCTTATTCCTCCAGCCCTTTGTTACCAGGTAGGTGTAGTAAAAGAGTCACGCATTGTCTGACACTCTACATCCTACTCTGCTTTGGGACACTCTGAGGAGTTCTTGCACAAAAGAGTCCTCTAGAAACCTTGTGACCACCATGATAGTGTATAGGTGGTACAAGCCAGCCATGATACAGAACAGACTCAGAGTTCCCTAAGGAATAGAGGGAGCATGATGGTGATTCCAGATCTTGAGAACTGCCCTGCAGGTTCCTATTTGGGACCTGCCAGATTTGACTTATTCTTGCAGAGGTGGCAGACCCTACAATTTTAACCAACCACTTATCTTGACACCATTTATTTCACAATTGAAAATTATTTCTAACAGTCCCATTGCTAATTAACACACCATTTGTTATATTTTAAAAAAAAAGGATATTTAAAGTGCTAAGCAGCTGAGTAAACTCCTGATTAGATTATTTGAAATGCAGGCTAGGAGCTGCTAGGGTGTTGATAAGTCTTAATATGTAAACACACACACAAATGCAGTATACATTGTTTTATACCAAAGTTTTCCTAAATCAAATTATAGTAAAGGCAATAGATGGGGAACTTGACCTACAACATCTCTATCATTTGAAATTGTTTTTCTGCTTGATATGGTTTGAATGAATACAGTTACTTATGACAGAAAAAATGTTATATTCTAAACAACCAACTTATAACTTTTGGAGCATATAACTTAATTTGAGGATTTATAACTTGAGAAACCAATGTTTTAAAAAAATTATACATTTTTAAATTTAATCTACATCAAGTTGATGACTGAGTTAGTTACCAGTGGGGTTGCATGCTATGGGGCAGCATGGCAGGAGAACCACTGCCACCCACAGTAACTGCAGGCCTCTGCCTGCAGCCTGAGCCCCAGTGGGACCGCTGTGATGGACACTAAAATGTTCATCACCTGCCGCTTGCATTATCTGCAAGCAGTACTCTGGTGCAGGGAATGAGAGCCTGAGGTCCGGGGGAGTACTCTAGCACTGAAGTCTGGCTAGCTCCTGGCCAGCCATTAAGCCCTACTAGTGCGGGCCTCTGTGTAGCCATCCTGCAGCCTTCTGCTGCAGGGCATTTGTGCCAGCCTACTGTGCCAGCCTGGCACCAATGCAGGTTCCCATGATTCAGGCAGATGAGTAAAGGATGAGTCCTGGAGCCCTTGGTGGTTTTAACAGGTTTTTAATCATCTTTTGTACCAAGGCAACTATGTACAAGGCAGGCAGGATGGCTGGGGGCTAGGAGGCTTCCTAGCCCCCGGCAAATTTTCACCTTTTCGGGTCACTCTCGCTTCTGCAGCTTCTGCCACTTCTGCTGCGTACTCTCTCCGCTGCTGCTGTATTCCTCTTCCTAGTGCTCTCTGCATCTCTGCCTTGCGCACGTGTATGCCACACTATGCCATGCTACGCCATGCCCTTCTTCAGGTACCAGCCATCAGGCACTTGCATAGGCCTGCAGAGGCCCATCACCGAGGGGGTAGGTGGAAAACCCTGATAACTCTTCTGCCTACCCTACAGCAGTGCACTGGATGTTGGTGGCGGTGGGGACTCCTGCTTAAGGCTCTGACACAGTATGAGAATTTGGCCTCTTTCAAGCAGGAAACACATGTGAATGAATTTTAGGTTTTTTGTAGATCATTTTATGAGCCTTATTCTTAACTTTAAACTAGGATCAAGTTATAAATCACCAATTATTATAAACACAGCATTTGAAAACAATCACAAGATTTATGGCCATTTCAAATATAACTTGCAAATATATTCATGAGGTTTAATTAATGCATTAAAGAAATAGCATGTCTAGACCCGATTTGCAGCTATTCCTTAATGTCCCTGAAAATATATACAAGAAAAAATACTTTCTTTTGGAAATCTACTGTAACAGAAACAATGAAATATACTAACCTGATTTTTGGCATTGTCATGGGTTGTCCAAGCTTCTATCTCTTTCAGGAATTTCTCATTAGATCCTCTGTACTTACTGGTAATTTGACCCAAATTTAAGTGGTATTCAAAATACCACTCAGTGTTTTTTAATGTGACTGACTTTTGCCTTAACACGTCCAATTATGTTTAAAGTTCTCTGACTCAGCAAACTTCTTGCACCTGTGCTGTGCTCTGCCCTCCGGGTCTGGTGCTGAATGTCCTTTGCAGATTACAGTCTGGAGGCAGCAGGCAGAAAGGTGATTTTACTTAAAGACATTCAAAACGTTCTTAGAGATGTCACTTGAGATCAGAAGAATGAATATTACTTCTTTAGGGAAGGAAAGATATGAAGAGAAGATGTAATTGTATGAACAAAGGCATAGAAGCACGAGGTGGCTTGGGGGATACTGGCAGGTGATGGTAATCAGTTCTGTTTTATGAGAGTGAAGACCGAGTCTGGAGAGGCAAATGAGGTATGGGAGGGGAGAACCTTTATGCACTGCGTGGGCAGTTAATGGAAGGTCTTTTGAAGCATTTGACGAGGTTAGATAGAGACATGTATTTTCAGTAGATTATGCAGGGCTATTTCTTGATGAGATGATAAATCAAGCAGGTTTGGAGTAGAAGTAGGAAACTGTTAGAATTTTCACTGTTCAGGGTGAGAGATTATCAGAATTTGAACTAACATGAGAATGTCAGTATGGAGATGAAGGAAGGTATTTTAAAGATATTTAGAAGATAAGACTTGTAATATTTGGTGACAACTAGATGTTAGGAATCAGGAAGAAGGGAGAGGTTGTTAGGATGACTCCAGATTGCTGGTTGGACAGGCTAATGGTGGCTAGGGTGTCCTTGGGGCATGTGTGTTGAGTCTGAATCTCTGGAAATAAAGTAGCCATCTAAATAAGTCTGTAGCTGGAGAAAAGACTTTGAAGCTTTCAGTAAATGGTGAGGATGAGTTAGAACCATGGACGTGAATAAGAATTCCTAGGGGAGCTTGGAAAGCAGGAGACTGGGCAAGAGCAGTGGGAATGGCAAGGAACTGGAGACAGAGGGGTGGGAAGGCAAAGCGAACAGCTGAGACACTAACAGAAGATAGAACCATCAGGAATAGCAATGCTAGAGTGGCTAGAGAAACAAACGCTGAGAAAGAACTAAGCAGGAGTAGTTATAAAGCACAGAAGAACCAAAAAGACAGACTAATATAGTGGTCAAGGGAAGGAAAGGTCAAAGGTATTAATTGTGAGAGAGATGTCCTGCATACATGGACAGGGTACATGTATTCAGTGGATTTGAAATCTGTAAGAAGTTGGTTTTCTTTTGGAGAGCAGGTGCAATAGGATGGTAGTGTTAGATCTTGACGCAACAAAAGGAGGGGGCAGGAAGTAGAGGTGGAGGAGGTCAGAACAATAGTAGACTCTCAAGTGAAAATGAGCAAAGCAATGGATGGTAGCTGGAGGGACTTTTATGTAGGGGCTGGGTAGGACTTTATTTTTCATTGAAGATTTGAGTCACTAGGTCATATATATTGATTACTTAGGAAAGCAAATCAGTGGAAACAAGATGGTGATGGAGGTGAGGGGACAGTTGATGGGGCAGGTACCAGAGGAAGTTGGAGGGAATGGTATCAACCACACTGTGTAAGCAATGGCCTTAAACAAGAGACAGTTCATGTTCTAAGGCACAAGGTGAGGTAGTAGTTACTTTGCAAGCAAAGGCAGAAAGATGAGGTAGGTATGAAGACTTTCCATACATGTTTTCAGAGTTCTCATCTTTTTAAAGGTGAGTGGGACTAACAAGAGGCTTAAAAGCTGCAAACTTAATTATTGTTGTTTTGCTGCTTCTAAATTTCATGCCATAAGTTTTATGAGCTGTACTCCCCCACCCCACAACTAGTATCTGTACAAACCCATTTTGATAACTAAAATACAATTTTGTTCATCATCATCTTTTCACAAACAATATTAAATCATCTGCTGTGTATTTCTGATAAGGTAAGCATAATAGCTTATTGCCATTAGCTGCAAAGATTTGATTCTGGGCGATAGTAGTTGGTATCCTATATTTTATGGAAAAGGCAGTTGTGGTTTATAAAAACAGGTAATTGGAGCTTTATTGACAGTAAAATCATAATGAAATATAAATGTCATTCCTGAGTTCCTTCAACCTTTCATATTTTCATTGTATTTCTGAAAAGAGTGTTTCTGAAAAGGGTGTTTTTATTAAATGCAAAGGCATCTGTACGCAACACATTCAGTTCATGAATTTCTTAAGCATTTACTGCATTGCACAGCATAGTGCTGGTCTAGGAGGAAATTAGAAGAAATAGGGAGGGATCTCCTAGTCCTGGAAGGGAATGGGCACTTCCTGGTAATGGAACCCTGCAGGGTGGGGAATGTGGGACTAGGTTCCTCTGCAGGGATGGTCAGGGAGGGGAGGAGTTGTGCAGTGCTTGGGATTTTTACTCAGAGAGTTTTATGCCTTGTACTTTGTTCTGTCAGAAATATTTGAGCTGAACATTTTGAAATCTGATGTTTTCAAAATTAAAGCATTCTAGGAAAAGCATAAGCTAAACCCAAGTTTAGTTACATTCCTTAATTCAGTTCTTCTTAATACTGTCAAGATCATCAAACTTAAGGAAAATCTGAGAAACTCACAGACCAAGAAATGTGATACTAAATGTAATATGGTGTTCTGGGTAAGGTTTTGGACATAATGGAAGACTAGTGAAATTCAAATAAAATGTGGAAGATTGTTCATAGTAAGGTACTAATGTTGGTTCTTTAGTTGTGACAAATGTATGATGATAATGTAAGATATTAATAGGTGAAGAAACTGGCTACCAGGTATATAGGAATATTATCTTTGCAACTTTTCTGTAAGTTTAAAACTGTTCTAAATATTTTCATTAAATAAATCAATCTTTAATATCTAGGCAAATTGATATTAAATCAGAAATACTTCATTAAAAACATTTACATGAACTTTATTCCTATGTATATTATTTGAGGAAGATAACAATATTTGAAATCAAAGTGAAGTATAGCATTCATGAATCTTCAGAACAATTCAGACTTCCTAAGTTCCTTTACTTTTGTGGTAATAATTCATATTTCAGCAAGCATTTATTTAAAACCTGTGTTTCATAAGCAGCTGAACTGAACTTTGGAAAAATAGTAATGAAGACAATGTTCTTTGCTCTTGAGGTGCAGGTATGTTTTATTATGTTGTTTATTGGACACTTATCTTTATTTCAGATTTATTTTGCATAGCACATAATACTATTGAAGCAAGGCACCTAAGCAGTGCAGTCCGGATCCTGTGGTAAGCAACTTGCTACATTTCTTGGACTGTAACACATGTGGTGTCAGCCCTTGAACAGTTACAATGTTAACCTGCCCAGCGGCAGCTGAAATGTATATAAGTTCATAATGTCCTTCAAGGGGGCTCAGTCTTTGGCTGTAAATCTGCTGAGTCAAGTACCAGTACAATAAACCTGCTTTCTGTTAGCCTCAGTGTCCTGGTTTCCTTATGCCGCGTGATACCATATGCTCATATTAGGTACCACAAGTTCTTTTTATTTATTTGCATAGAAGAAAAACTGGGGTGTAGTCCGGAGGCGTGGGAGTTGAGAGGATTCACCAGAGACAGAGTGGGGAGCAGAACAAGCGGATTGACTGAAATACGCTGCTAATGAGAGCAGCGGGCTAGACAGGAGAGGTCTTCTGCTCATATGTATGTGTGTTAGTATCCTGGGATACTACCTCAGGCTGTAGTGACAATGCACTGAGGCTTAACCCCTAGGCCACCAGGGAGGCCCCAGCACCACAAGTTCTATGAATACAAAGGTACATGCATTAAATTACCTTTAGACCAAACACAGATATATGTTGCATATTATTTAATAGTTTATGGTCGGTTTTAGAAATCAGATTGGATTTAGGGTTATCCTTAATCTTAGAGATTGAAATTATGAGTTGGAAAATATTTATGATATAAATTTATTTGATGCAATAGTTAGGAAAAGTACTTAAAGTATGATGAAAGTGTTTTTAGGTATTTTTTGTCAGGATTTGGAAAAAATCTGATGAATTTTGTCAGGCATATTAATTTGATAGGGAAAAATAAATTGCATATCGCTAGTGTGATTTCTTTTTGGGTACAGTGCTCATGGCAAATTTTCTGCCCCTGCCTTTGAGTTTCTCACTTGAGACTGTTAGTCTCACAGATAATTTGCACATATCCCGATGTCTGTTGGTAGGTATTTGAAAATAACACTGATGTTACTGTTGAAAAATTAAATAATATTAGCAGCAATTGTAAATTGGAACAATAAAGCTGAAGTTTAAACATTGTAACTGTATTGTTAACATTGATAGAAGTTTCTGCTATAGTGAATTATGTGTAAAAATATTGGCAAATGTTCATATTAAGCTTTCGTAGAGTTCATACTGAATTTATTGCTTTTTTAAATATAGACTTCATTGTTGAATATTTTTGAAATGAATATTTTTGAAATTAATTCACTGGTGAAGCAAATGTCTGAAGTAGGGGGAAACACTAGCATTCAATTTTAAAGAAACTGCTGAATATACATACAACTGTGTTATGTAGGCCAGAGGCGTGGGGTAGTGAGAAGATTCACCAGAGACAGAGTGGGGAGCAAAACAGGTGGATTGACTGAAATACACTGCTGAGGGGAGCAGCAGGTGAGGCAGAAGAGGTCTGCTGGGCCATGTGGGAAGCTCCCTGGCCCGGAGTGGTGCAGTGGCTGCAGACAGCTTCATAGTGCTGAGACTTAATCCGGTTGTGCACCCGGGAGGCCCAGGAAGTGAAAAACGTAGCTTTTAATGTCAGCTTACACTAGGTAATAATTGGGTGCCTATGACAATGTAAATAGAACTAACCAAGCAGTCAACTGTAATTTGAATTCTCTAGTGTTCTCTTCTTGTTGGATAATAGACCCCTTATGGAATCTGGGAAAAAATTCCAGATTCTTTTCTAAGTTCTTACACATATACATATTTTAATAATAATTTTATTGATATATAACACACAGTAAAGTACACAATCTTAAATGTACAACTGGATGAATTTCTACATATAGATGCAATTGTGTAAACACTATTCAGACTTACATGCAGAATATTTTCAGTACTAAAGAAGGTCCCTCGTATCCCTTTCAAACCTCCTTCCCTCCTAGTGGCACTCACCCACCCAGATGGAAACCGCTATTCAGACTTACAGACTCACACGTTAATTTGGCCTGTGTTTTGACATTGTATAAAATGGATAATACCATGTTTACTATTTTGTGTCTGACTTCTTTTACTTAGCATTGTTATGGGATGTTTTCATGTTATTGCCTATAGCAGAAGTCCTTGTTTATTTATTTATTTTTAAAGATTTATTTATTTATACATACAAGCTGGGGTACAGGCCAGAGGCGTGGGGTGGCGAGAGGGTTCACCAGAGACAGAGCGGGGAGCAGAACAGGCAGATCAGAAATACACTGCTGAGGGAAGCAGCAGGTGAGGCAGGAGAGGTCTGCCGCACCATGTGGGATTCTGCCCGGCCTGGCATCGAACTCGCATTGCGCGCTGCCGGCAGCTCCACAGCGCAGCGCTCAACTGCTGCGCCACCAGGGACGCCCAGAAGTCTTTGTTTAATTTTTTTTTTCAATTTCTGTCTTGTATTCCACTGTATGAATTGAATTCAATTTATCCGTTCCTGTTAAGTACAATATTTAGCTGTTATACATAAAGTTATTCTGAAATTCATATACATGTCTTTCAGTAGACACATGCACACAGTTCTTTTATGTTTATAGCTAGAAATAGAATTACTGGGACATAGAGTATGTATGATTAGCTCTAGAGGATTCTGCCAGGCAGATTTTCTAAGTAGATATGTCAATTTACACTCCAACTAGCAATATATGAGAATTCTACATCCTTACCAATGCTTAGTGTTATTGGTCCTTTAACCTTTGCTGGTTAAAGGGAGGTTACTCAAAAGACTAAATATGGATCTGCATTTCACCCAGCAATTCTACTTCTAAGTTTCTACAAAAAGAATACAAAAACATTGATTTGAAAGGAAACTTGCACCCCTGTGCTTATTGAAGTATAATTAAAACAGGTAAGCTATGGAAACAACATAAGTGCCTGGAACAAATGAATGGATTGAGAAGATGTATATATACACAATGGAATACTACTCAACAATCAAAAAAGATAAACCCATGCCATTTTTGGCAACATGGATAGAGCTTGAAGGGATAATTCTAAGTGAAATAAGTCAGAAAGAGAGATAAATACTGGATGCTGTCATTTATATTGTAATATAGATAAACCAAACAAATGTTTAGACAAAAACAGAATTTAAAACCAACCCTTGAAAGCTGACCATAGAACTGAGGCATCCAAATAGGAAAGGGGAAGGAGGGGTGTCAACCAGGTGGGGAGAGAGCACAGTAGACTTTGGTGGAAGACTCTGGATACTTGTGCTAGTGGGTAAGCTATGGAGACTACTCCTGAAGGGGAGAGCCTATGCTTCTAAAAATTACAACAAAAAAAAATATTTAAAAGGTATTGGTGTTGTAATAGTGATTTTTTTCCTCCATTTGATTGCAAGGGAGTTTTATTTTTCTTAATGATTAACCATAGATTTACTAGAATTTTAGCTTAATAACTTAATTACTAAGTGACAGTTTTAGTATCTGTCTTTGACTAAAATTATTATTTCCTTTTATTTATCCATGATGGCATAGAATTTCTATCTAGAAACTAAATTGTAAAGTTAAACCGTCCTTGAGCAATCCTCCTTGAAAAGGATGGAGAAAGAAAAGAATCCTCCTTGAAAAGGCTAGGGAAGAATAAATTACCTGAGTTTGTATGTGCATTTATGTGTAAGTTGGATATATACAGAGAAGACAACTCATTGCCCTTCCCTGATGGAAAGGGTCCAGTGTAGTCAACCTGCTACCAAGTGGCTGATCTTTCAGGGGAATGTGCCATCTTGGGACTGAGGATTGGCTTCTGCTATTGGTAAGTAAAGGATTCATTGGCAGAGTTAGGTTAGCTTTCTTGGGCAGTCCTTGAATCCACGCGCAGCCTCTGCTACTTACCCATGGTTACTTCTACTTGGTCTCTGGAGGAAGCATGGGGCGGTTGTTAAAAGAGTCTAGCTGACTTCCACAGATTTACAGTTTTGTTCACCTGTTTATTGAGAAGTCTTCTGCAGTTGATGCCCTAGTATCTTTCACATTCTATGTTCATTCTGAAAGGCCCATCTATAAAACTCTTCCCTCAACCTTCTTGTACCCTCTCTTCCAATACTGTTTTCTTCCCTGAAGTCTTGACTGTCCAGGTTAACCACTTACCTTTGCCCATGAATGGTTGCAGATCCATAATTCTGACCATTTCATGCAGACTGTCTCTAAACCAGGTTCAAGTTTCCTTCTCAGTCAGTTGGCCTTACAGAAGCTTGAGACCAGTTTCCTCAAGCTGAATCTATAGATGTGGCAATACAGCAGTAGCCATATGCTCATGCAGTTTTTTGTGTCTAACAGAACTGCTTGATCTTGATGTCTTTTAAGCTATTGCCATTTGATAATATATGACTTTTGTACAGGCCTAGCTGTATCACATGGTGGGTCAGGTAACAATTAGGTTATCATGGGCAACTCAGGTTACAGGGTCACTTGGCTTCTTTTTGTCATGCTATTCTATAGTCTTGTTGCAAACCTGGAGTTGTTTTTCAAAAGGATGGTGATCTGCAGAAGAGGGCATGGTTTTGTTCCATGACCATAAAGGTTTACACTGTGATTCTCTGGATCCTATTGGATTCAGCTAATTGGATTTGCTGCATCATAAGACCAAATGGCATGGTAGCTTGTGTGATATAGACCAGACATGCTTCATTAACTGGCTCTGGACTCTACTCAGCACTGGAAGTCTTGGCTCTACTCAGTACTGTTAGTCTTGAAGGCTGCCTAGTCAAGGAGTCAAAGCAGCATGTTTAAATATGGTTATATGTGTATGTAAAATGCAAAGAGATCCAGGAAGTGTTGTGCCTCTTCTTTAGTAGCAACCTGACTAGAATTCTGAAAATTGTGTTCACTTTGGAAGGAATAATCCAACATGTTCCAGACCACTAGATTCCCAGAAACTTAACTGAGGTTGCAGCCCTTTAATGTCTATGATTTTTTTTCACTATCAAGCTTGAATGCACATAACTAGAACATGTAAGGGATTTGTCACTTCCTGTTCAACAGATCTAGCCAGAATGTGTAATCAATGCAGTGAACCTGTGTGATGACCTGTAGGAGGTGAAGAAAGGCAAGATCTCTTTATACCAATTATGGCAGAGAGGAGAGTATTTCCAACCCTGAGGAGAGAATGTGAAAATGCACTTGTAAAATAAATCACTTGTGTTCCTTGCATTTGGTAAAGCATTTTCCAGATCAATACTTTCATATCAGGTGTCAGGGGTTAGAGGTATTCCAGAAAAGGTACTCTTATCTGGTAAATTGGTCGTGTTGGAGCTATTGCTTGGGTGGGTTTATGATAACCTGTGATCATTCTCCAAGACCTATCAGATTTTGTACATACAAGAGAGGTAGATAAGTTAAATAAGAATGTGATATGAAATACTGTCCTTAAAAAAGTGTCAAGTTTCTAGGGGATGATATTAATCTTGATAGTTTCTCACAGATATATCTCTTAAGCTTTACTATTCTGGTAGGAGGGGACATTTCAGCTTCTTTCACTTGCTCACTCTTGTCATAATACCCCATAATTTCTTGTCAGTGAACCTTTGTAGGAATTGTACCAATAGCTGAGGATGTTTGTTGTAGTAATACATACAGAAACTGCAAAATAACTATAAAGAGGTCCACAGATTTATTAGATCCACTGTGGGATGGAAGAGGCTAAAACTTCATAAATATACTGACCACACTGCATTTGACTTTGGTGGACATTTCTAACTTTTCTAAAGTAGAAAAGTAAGGAGTTTTCTCTAAGGGATTCAAAGCAAATGCAGAAGATGTTGGTTATGCTTTTCTTCAGCCCCAAGATGTCTTTGTATATCTGTAGGCAGGACATTTCATAGTTGGAGGCATGCTATTCTCCATGGGAGGTGTTCTTTGGCAAAAATTAGTTCCTGCAGACTTTGTATTAGGAGGAAGTTTGAGAAAGTGTTTTTGTTTTCACACATACTCAGTGGTCTCAACATAACTTCTAATGGGAAACCAGAAATGAACTTCGTCATATGAGAAATTGCATTTCAACTGTGAAACAACTTGTGTTGATACATAAACACATTTATCACTCCAAAAGCATGTGAAACATCATATTGAAGTATAAAATATGCTTGTAAAGAAGAGGTTGTAGGTGTTTGTTTTCTCATGAGAAATAACTAGTCTGTCAAGAAATTTCACACTTTTTTTATTGTTCCAAATAAAAATTGTGAAAATCTTAACATAGTAGGTACATCTGAAACATAGATCTTTATGAAGTACATTGCTTAATTTCAAACACTTTAGTTGCATAGAAACTACCTTTGACATAACTTTCAACTTCTAATAATTTACCTTACTAATTGCAAATGAATATTTTCTTTTGCCAGTTGATGCAAGAAATTATTTGGTAGTTACAATGAAATTTGAATATAAATCTGTGTTCATTAAATTGTCTTCTTGTGAAATTCTAGAGAAACAGACAAAAAAAACCAAACAACAACCCTGAAACCTAAGGCATTTAGTGACAAATTCACTTTCCTCACACTTATTTCTTGTTTCATTTTAGTTTTTTTTCCTTCTGTTTGTTTTGGCACCTGTTCTTAAATAAACTTTAAAAAAACAAAACAAAACACTTCTTTCCTAAGTCATGCATATAATCATTTTTTCTTACCTTATGGTAAGTACCACACTTATGAATGGCATTAGTGTTCTCTGAGATATATAAAAGATGTAGTAAAAAATGCAAATAAAACATGTTTTCCAGGAGAGTCTTGGCATACATTCCACAAGGACTTCAAACATCAATTTAGCCAGGTTTGAACAAGAGCAATTATGAGTCATAATGCAGATTTTGCTAATCTGTGGAGAGGTGGCTGTTTTTTTATGGCGTCTTAGTTAGAAAGTGTCATTTTCATCCATCAGAAGTCCTTCCTGGAATGTTTTTTATAAATGATGAATGTTTTTATAAATGGCAAGGGAAACAACAACACAGAAAACTAACTTGGCTGATAATTAGTTTAGGTTAACTGTTTTGGGGGAATGCGCAGGATTGTGTCAAAATGGATTAGTTGTTTCTTCCTTTGCCCTCTTAAGATTTGACTTCTAACACTTATTATCTCTTATTTGTCCATGCTCCTTTGCAATATATGCTGTTGCTAGTGTGTCGGGTCTGTATTTTTTGTTTTTGCTTTATCTCTGCACATTCCAGGGTTTTTATTCTTCTTTTTATTTATTGTCTTGTACCTTTACATAACCCTTAACTTTGTCAACTAGGTCCTTCCTCAGCAGTTTATGATAGTACCTACATAATAACTTTTCTGAAGATTAAATCATATATACATTAATTAAATGACATGTTATTTCTGGAGAGAGGTATGGAAATATAACAGATAAAATGGAAGATCAAATCAAATTTGAAACTGCAAATACAAAAAGAATCCAGAATTTTTTAAATCTCCTCTACTGATCTTTTTATGTCCTGCAGATCCATTATTTTCTTATTTAAAACTTCAGTTTCAATCTTACATTTGCTGATTTTAGTTCTCAGGGTGTTCACTTGTTTTATGTATTTCGTGGTATGTCTTTGATCCACTCTTTGTGGAAAAATTGCCAGTCTAGAATACCTAGAATACTCATGCAAGATTCTCCTTCTGATATGAGGGAGAAGTAAATGCCTAATCAGACAAACAGGAACTAAAGGAGGTTGCACCCTGTTCTTTATTTGCCTGTAGTGTTTCTTCAGATAAGCCAGTGTTAGCATGATTGTGGTTCCTTTATGTGTTTCTGCTTTTTCCCCCTTGCCAATTTCAATATTCTTTCCTTTTATTGAACTCTCAAAGTTTCACTATTGCTGTAGTAATTTCACTATATGTCATGGTATAGGTACCCTGGTATTCTTTTAGCTTCATGGGTTTGTATATTTAGTTCTTCTTCCAAGTTCTGTATGTTTTCCATTATTATTTCTTTAAATGTGTTCTCTGTTTCCCTATCTCTCTCTTCCCTCTCTGGGATACCCATTATTCTTTTTTTTTATAAATATATATTTTTATTGTTATTTATGTCTTTTACATTTTGTATTCCCCTTGGGGATACCCATTATTCTTATATTTTCCTCATGGAGTCAGATAGTTCTCAAAGCCATTCTTCTTCTTTTTTTTAACTGTAGTCATTTTTTTAAACTTTCTTTTTCCTTCTTTTACCTTGATTCTTTTTGTATTTGCATATTCAAGTTTACTCATTTGAACTTCCATTTAGTCTATTCTATTTCCATAGCTTTCTCCAGAATTATGTCCTCGATTGATCTTTTTACATCCTGTGGTCATTATTTTTTTATTTAAAACTTCAATTTCAATCTTATATTAATTGGCTTTGGTTCTCAGTGTGTTTGTTTCTCTGTATTTTCGGGTATGTCTTTGATATACCCTTTCTATATTCTCTTTGTGTTCTTCAAATTTGTTTCTCATCACTATTTTGAATTCTATATCTTATAAGAAGAACAAATCTTCCAAGTTTTGTAATTGGATCTGCAGGTTTCTTCTCTTTCCATGGTATAGTATCCCTGAAAACTTATGTGGCTGTTTGTTGTGTTTTTCAACTGCATTACTTGCTTTAATGGCTGTGCTGCTCTATGTGACGCTTCAGCTTGGTGTGGCTACACCCTCATGCTGAGCTAGCATCTTAACAGCATGTCTAGGAGCTGCTGCTGCCTGGCAGTGCTTTCACTGGGGCTTGCTCCCCATCCTGTGCTGGACTGAGTCCAGAGTCTGGGCAGACACTTCTACTTTTTAAGACTGCCCAGGTGATTCTGTTGTGTAGTTAAAGCTGAGAACATTGTCCCATATCTGAACTATTTAGTATGGTGGCTTCTTAATTCACATGTGGTACAATCATTATTTAAATGGATTAAAATTAAATTAAATGAAAATTTGGTTCCTCAGTTCCTTTGTCATACTTAATTTCTCTATAGCCATATGTGGCTAACTATAGCATGAGACTGCACAGGTTATTTCACCATTCTATACAACACCTTACCATGCTGCTTCCTGTCTCCCTCACTGTTTGCTGTCTTGACCCCAGGATTGTCACCACTATCATTTGCAGAAATTCACTGACATGTATAAATCCTGGGCCTTATCAGCACCTGAAACTTTTCCCACTTTGCATAATTGTCCACACCTGAATCTCTTTTTGACTGGAGCCCCATTATATTTCATTCTCATTTATTTAGTCAACCTTTCTGCCTACCCATTTCCCCCCTGTCAGCTTTTTACAAGATTTATTTTTTATTTTCCATTCAAATTAATATCCCAAATGATTAATAATGTCCTGAACATTTCATCCACTGTCTTCCGCTTTCTTTTCCGGTCATGTCCATAGTGGCCAGACTTACGCTGGACATGAAGTCATTTACATTTTTACATTCTCTGACACTTCTGCCCTATTGTTGGAGAAAATCATCTGTTCTAACATATGTTGGAATAACTTTGCAGTCTCATCTGGAAACTCAAGGCTGCATGGAAGTCGTTTAATTTGTTCCTACATGGCTTTCTTTTCCCCTCCACCACAGCTCTTACAGACCTTTTTACCTCTGGTGTCCTGTTTGTACCTCCCCTGCCAGCTTTGACTTCTCAGGGGAGAACTTTGACATAGTGATATAGTTATGTTCCTTTTCTTCCATCCTTCCCTGTCTGAGATGATGAAGCCCTGCTCGTTTTTAAGTTCACTTCTGTAACTTGTTATCCAAGCCCTATAGTTCTGTATCAAGGCTTTGCTAGTTCTCGCTCCTAAAAATATGTTTTCTTACCTGTGAATCTCCCTAAAATGATGCCCTTTCTCCTCTCTTTTCCTGTTTTGACAAGCTTCACCATTCTCCGGCTCTGTAGTTCCCACACAGCCAATCTCCTGAAACTTTTCCCTCAGCAGTTAATGACCTTCAAATGCCAGATTTGTGCTGTTCAGTGTCATTTGAAGTTATTGCCAATCCGCCTTTCCTGAAACCTTTTTTTGGGGTCCAAGATAGGTGCTTTCCAGTTCTTCTTTTTGCCCTCCAGTTTCTTTCTAGAATCATCTGCATGGACTTCCTGTCTCCTCACAGTGCTCATTGTAATGATGTAAAGTTAATTATGTGGAGTTGGACCTTGTCTTATTCACATCTTCTTCATTTAAAAGTCCTCAGTATCAAATTTGGTGTTTGGTGTGAACAGTGTGCTTAGTGAGATTATTGAATGAGGTAAGACTCTCATGGGATTCTGTACAGGGAATAAATAGCTTGTTTGGTGATACCTTGAAACACATTTTTGATTTGCACATCTGTGGTTCTCAATGGACAGATGGAATCTTTAATAGATGTTTGGGAGCTCATTGTTGAGGTGTATTTTTTCTCTCCACAGAACACCTGAATGCTTCATTATTATTACTGTCATGTCATTCATCACATACTGTCTCACTTTGCAGTTTGCCTTGAACTTATCCCTCTCCCCACACTTACCTCCTCTAGTTGATGTCCCATTTCTCCTGCATGGTCACTCCTGGGACTTCTCAGCTATTTTTTGTTTTGTTTGCAGCTAAGAAGTAATCAGAACTACTGTATTTTAAAATGATACTGATTTCCTAAAAAGAAATGCTTTCCATAAAATAGATTTAGCCACATTATTAGTGACTATATCTGAAAATGATTAATTTAGTAATTTATTAGGGATAATTGTATTCTTAGAGATACAAACAGAAATAAAATATGAAGGTCATGGCTTTTGATACTTTATAAGCTATTAGGAAAAGAACAGATATTCTGTTAGGACATGTTGGGAGATAAATGTAGAAGGGTAAATGGAACCCCAAAATAGAGAACACCAAAGACTAACAAATTGTGCAGATTTACTAAGTAAAGGGAGCCTGGGAAATGCAAAGATGGGGTGCAGCAAAGATGTGGCAGCAAGTACTCCATTAGGTTGTTGACAGGTCCTGAATAGATGAGTAACCTAGAAAAGTGGTGATACTGGGGCTTTCTGTTCAGAGTGCTGAGATGCTGGGAGGCACAGGGTGACCCCTGACTGTGCCCCACTCTAATTTGAGACAGCCTGTGGTTGTTTAACTTCAGACTTAAGCTTTTATTTCAGTGTGTGCTAGTTGAATATTTGTTACTACTTTATTCTACAAGTACTTAGTAATGTTAGAAGTAGGTGCCTGAAGGCTAAGGAAACAGGAGAATGGTGATTTGCAAGTTTTGATAAGTAGCAAATGAAAAGAGGAAAGATGATATCTAAACAGTGAAAAATTGAAAGGTGCATGAAGGTCCAAAAGTATGGGAACACAGCAGCCATGAGTTCTTACATGAACTCTTGTAATTGCTCCATGATACTTGGGAAAAACCAGTAGGAGATGGATGGTGGTGGGGGAGTGAAAAATCTGTAATGAAAAAGTTAGTACTTGCCTAAATTTTGCCTTTTAGTAAGAAGATATGGATTATTCACAGTGCCTAGGGAATTTCTAGAGTGTGCCTCAGGTTTTAAAAATTCATCTGATTCTATGCATCTTCTTCATCTTTTTCCCTCATAATTGCTTTTAGAATTGTGTTGTTGATCTTGATGGTTCTATCCATGTTGTGGCTTAGGGTAATGTTGGTTTATTGGCTTCATGTCCAGCTTAGGGTTGGGGTTAGGGTCAGCATAGAGCTGACTATTCAGATAGTAATGGTCAGAACACCAAATATTGGACACTTGTCTTGCGATCCTCCTCCTTGATGTTTAGAAAGCTGTAAAGAACACAGGGTATTTGAGAATTTATATAGAAACAGCTCTCATTTCATAGTTGTAACTCAAGAAGTCTGAGAGTCCTGTTAAAACTTTTGTTGACAACATACAGAAATGATGATTTTAAAGTTTTGATTCACTAAAATTCATTTTTTGGTTATTTTAGGTTATGACTTTAAAATAGCATAATGACATAAAGTTTTAGTAGATTTGTACATTTCTGCAGTATGGGATATGGCTGCCATATTTCTGCTTATGAACTCCAAGGCCAACATTTTTCACAAAAGCTGGAATACACTAGTTTTAGGGTGTGACTTCTTTCAATTTCCCAATTTACATTTGGTCATCTTATAAGTTCTTTCTCTTTGGTTAGGTAAAAATATACAGCTTATCTAACTTTCTTCTATGTTCTCATTTTTTTTAATTGAAGCAACTTTGGTTTATAATGCTATAAATGATTTAGAGGATAGTTTCACACATATTCAGGTATATGTTATCACAACATACCCACCACCAAAGCACCCAAATCTTCCACCATAGTCCATTGTGCTCCCTCCCCACTTTTCTTTCCCTCCTTCCCCTTAACCTCTGGAAGCTTCAGTTTTACAGTTAGATTTCTTAGGTTTGTTGATAGCTTGGTTTTATCTGCTCCTTTGTTTTGTTTCTCTGTATTTCACATGTAAGTGACACCATCCTGTATTTCTTTAATTTATTTCACTTAGCATACTCCCATCCACCTTCATCCATGTTGTCACAAAATGCAAGCTCTAACTATTTTAACAGCTGTAGAGTTTTCCATTTTGGGCATATATGGCATCTTTCTTACCTAGTCTTTTGTTTTGTGCACTCATTTTTTTAAGTTGTTTCTATTACTTGGCTATTGTATCTAGTGCTGCACTGAACATAAAGAGTACATACATACCTTCATGTTCAAATTCATGTTTTGCATTCATTGGGTAGATACCTAGGAATGGAATTGCTGGATCATATTGTATATGGTTGATCTATTTTGAAATATATTGAGAAAACTCTATACTTTTTTCTATAATGGATGGAACAGTCTACATTCCCATGAACAGTGTACAGATTCTTTTGTAATCACTCTTGTTTCTGGTCTTCATGTTATGGACCATTCTCACAGGTGTGAGGTGATATCTCGTGGTTTTGATTTGTATTTCCCTAACAAAAAGTGATGTTGGTCACCTTTTTATGTGCCTTTTGGCCAACTGTATTTTTTCATTGGAGAAGTGCCATTTAGCTCTTCCATCCATTTTTTAATTGGGTTATTTGTTTTCTTTTTGTTGTATTGTTTGAACCTTTTGTAGATCTTTGCTATCAGTTCCTTCACAGATATATATTGTGCAAAAATTTTCTTCCATTCATTAGTGTTTTTTCATTTTATGATTTACTTTGCTGTGCAGAAGCTTTTTAGTTTGATGTAGTCCCAACTGCTTAAATCTTTGGTTTCTCTGCTGTTGGAGGTGAATTCATGAAGACAGTACTGAATCTGGTGTTGTGGAGTGCCTTGTCTATGTTTTCTCCTGTGTATTTTATGATTAGGTCTTACATCAAAATCTTTAATCCAGTTTTAGCTAATGTTTTTTGTATGATGTGAGACAGTGGCCGAATTTCATTCTTTTGCATGCGGCTGTTCAGTTTTCTTAATACCAATTATTGAAGATAGTTTCCTTTCTCCATGTATTCTTCTGGCTTCTTTGTTGTAGATTAACTGTTCATATAGGTGTGGGTTTATTTCTGGACTTTCAATTCCAGTCCAGTGGTTTGTGTGTCTGGTTTTGTTCCAGTACCATGCTATTTTAATTATTATGGCTTTATATTATAGTTCAAAGTCTGGAAGTATTATACTGTCATTGTCCCTTTTTTTTTTTTTTTTTTTGCTTTGGCTACTCAGGTTTTTTTTTTTTTTGAGGTTCCATATAAATTTTGGTAATGTTTGTTCCAATTCTTTGTCGATGTCATTGAAATTTTTATAAGCATTACCTTGAATGTATATCTTTTAGATAGGGTGGCCATTTTGACAATATTGATTCTTCCAGTTCATGAGCAGGGAATATCTTCCCATTTTTTTGCTGTCTTCTTGTATTTTTAAAATAATATCTTTTAGTTTTCATTGTATAGTCCTTCACCTTTTGGTAAGTTTACACCGAGGTAATTCATTCATGTTGGTCCAATTGTAAATGGGATTGATTTCTTGATATTTTTCTAGCTTTTTGTTTCCATATAGGAACACAAATGATTTTTTTATAAATTGCTTTTGTAACCTGCTACATTGCTATAATAATTTATTGTTTTAATTAGTTTTTTCATGGCGTCCTTAGGATTTTCTATGAATATTGTAATGTCTGCAAATAGTGATTCTTTTAAACCTCCTTTCCCAGTTTGGGTTCCTTTTATATCTTTCCTTTGTTTAATTGCCTCATGTAGACCTTCCAAAACTATGTTGAATAACAGTGGTGAATGTAGACAAGATCTTGTGTAAAGCTTTCAGGTTTTTACCATTGGGATTTATGTTAGTTGTGGGTTTGTCATGGCTGTTAGTATGTTGAGGTATGTTTCATCTATCCCCATTTTTTGAGGATTTGTAAAGGGATGTTGATCCTTATCAAATGCTTTTTTCAGCATCTTTTGATATGATCATAGAATTTTTAGCTTTTCCATTATTGATGGTGGTGAATTATGACTTATTTTCCAATGTTGAAACATCCTTGCATCCCTGAAATAAATCTCACTTGTGGTGTGATCTTTTAATGTATTGTTGAATTCTCTTTGCTAAGATATTGTTGAGGACTTTTGCATCTGTTTTCATGGAAATTAGTTTGCAGTTTTCTTTTTTGTTGTTGTGTCTTTGTTTTGGTATCAGGGTATTGCTTTTCTCATAACATATATTTAGAAGTATTCCTTCTTTCTCAGATTTTTTTTTTTGAAGAGTTTGAAGATTTGGTAGAACTCACTAGTGAAATCTTAACCTGGGCATTTGTTTTTTTGGGAGAGTTTTAATTAACATTTCAACTTCCTTCTTGTAATTGGTCTGTTCAGATTTCCTATTTCTTCTTGTTTCTTTCTCAAATGGCTGTATATTTCCAATAATTTCTCCATCTCTAGGTTACTCAAATTTCTAACAAATATTCACAGTAAACTCTTACGCTCCTCTGATTTCACTGGTCAACATTGAGATCGTTACTTATTTACAAAGGCCCCATCTGTAGTATCTTGGTGTGCTGAACATGAATATAACCCTGAAAATTTTTTACTAGCTCTTGTTTTGAAGATATTTCATGTAATTCATTTTATATGTTTCACCATGTAAATTTATCCAGTAGGACTGCAACAACATCCTAAATCAGCCTAGAATGATGTAATATTGCATCGTATTGCATAATACCATCATGCATCCATCATCCAGAGTTGATTGCATCATTTTCTGATGCAATGCAATACTACTGCCAAGCTGCTGCTGAAGTAAGCTGACGTCAGCAGTGCACTATAGAAAGTCCTGTCGGAAAGACTGAGCATTGAAAATATTTCAGACTTTGTGCGAGACAGCTGAAGCTACTGTTCCATAGAACTGTTATTATTTTATCCATTTAGGCACAATCCAGAACAGTAATGCCTCGAAAGTGTGTTAATAGCATGGACAATTTCTGCACTATTTTTGGGGAAGTGACATTTGCCAACCAGCAGAAAAGTATCACTTCTCATGTGAAGAAGGCTTATCATCTTGACTTCAGATGCAAGGTTGGTGACCAAGACAAGCCTTCGGCCCTGCATCTATGCTGTGCTACATGGACAACACAGCTTTCACAGTGGTGAAATGACAAAAGACCATCAATGCCGTTTGCAGTCACCATGGTGTGTAGAGAGCCAAGCAACCACCTAAAAGACTGTTACTTCTGCTTGGTTCCTCCTCTTTCCAGTAGAATAACGAAGCAAAAGAAGTCGAGAATAATCTATCCAAACATTCCGTCTGCATTGAGACTAGTTCCACATGGTGACGGACTTCCTATCCAGATCCTCCAGCAGAATATTCTCTTGAGTCATCTGATGAGGACAAGGATGAGCCGACCTGTTCTTCTCCTGTTCCATCAGCATGCAGTGATCCAGATATTCACTGTGGTGCATCATCAACCCCACAAAGACTAACACAAGAAGAACTAAATGACCTAGTTCATGATTTGACCAGTTCAACAACTTGATGCAGGGTGATGCGAAACAAGCATGGAATGCTTTTCGCCTAGTGTCTACAAACTTTCTTGGGAATGTTATGGCAGAAAACTACAAGGAACTAGTAGAAGACATGCTGATCAGAAACTTGGCTGCACTGTTTCTCTAAAGATCCACTTCCTTCATTCCCACCTGGATTTCTTCCCTGAAAACTGTGGTATGGTTAGTGATAAACATGGCGAACGTTTTTACCAAGATATCGCATCAATAGAACAAAGATACCAGGGAAAATGGTCCACTGTATTGCTAGCTGACTACTGCTGGCCACTCCCCAGAGATGCTCCTGAACAGCTGTACAAGAGGCAAGCGAAGAAATCTATGAAGTAGTCTATGACTTGATTTTTACAGGTATTAACTGTAGGCCTATTACTATTGACATCCATTTTGTGATGTAAACATCCATTTATTGAAGATTACAAAAAAACTAGAGCCAAAATTAGAATTTGACTGTCATATTCGTGTTGAACACATACAAATTGTTAGGAAATGATCAATTTTATTTCAGTTACATGACTTTTATAAAAATTTGTTGACCAGTGTTTTCTGAGATGTCTGTTGTAACTTCTCTTCTTTTGTTTCTGATTTATTTGTGTTTTCTCTATTTTTTTCTTTGTGAACCCTGACATAGATTTGTTTTTATTTTTGTTTGTTATTCTTAAAGAACCAGCTTTTGGTTTTATTAACCCTTTGGATTGACTTTTTCATTTTTATATCATTTATTTTGGCTCCAATTGTTATTATTCTGTCTATTTTTTGTTTTATTCATCTTATCCTTTTCACTGAGGTGAGATGTAGCATTATTTATTTGATATCTTGCTTGCTTCTTTTTTTCAAAGATTTATTTTTATTTATGCATGTGAGAACTGGGGTGTAGGCCAGAGGTGGTATGGTTATATGATTCACCAGAGACAGAGTGAATCAGGACAGGTGAATCTACTGAAATACACTGCTGAGGGGAGCAGTGGGTGAGACAGTAGAGGTCTGCTGTGCCATGTAGGTTAGCTTCCTGGCCAGGGATTGAATTCATTCTGCAATGGCTGACCATAGCTTGATAGCACTGAAACTTTAAACCATTAGCTACCTGGTTGGCCCACTTTCTTGTTTCTTGATATGGGCCTGTATTGCTATAAAAATACTTCCCTCTTTTACTGCTTTTCCTGAGCTCTATAGGTTCTTGTAGTTTGTGTCCTCATTTTGTTTTGTTGATCTGGTGAATGACAATGATTGTTTTACATATGTTGACCAGTCTTGCATCCCTGGGATGAAGCCTGTTGGATCTTGTGGATGATTCTTTTGATGTGTTGCTGTACTTGGTTTGCTAGGACTTTGTTGAAAATTTTTTCATCCATGTTCATTAGAGATAATGGTCTATATTTTTTTCTCTTCGTACTGTCTCTGTTTGGTTTTGCAATAATCTTGGCTTCATAGAATGCGTTCTGGGATTTTCCTCCCTCTTAAATATTTTTGGAGGAGCTTGAGTAAAGTATATTTTAGATTGTCTTTGAAGGTTTGGTAGAATTCACTGGAGAACCCAGCTGGTCTTAAGCTTTGTTTTTAGGGAAACATTTTATTGTGCTTTCAATTTTAGCAGTTATGATTAGACTGTTCATACTATTTTATCCTGGTTCCATTTTGGGAGGCTGTGTAAGTATAAAAATTTGTCCACGTTTCTAAGCGGTTCAGTTTGTTTGCATAGAGATTTTTGTAATAGGTTCTTATGATCCTGTGTATTTTTGCAATATCTATTGTAATTTCACCTCTTTCATTTCTGATACTATTAATTTGGGGTTTTGCTCTTATTTGTAAGTCTAGCTAATGGCCTGTCATTTTGTTTCTTTTTCAAAGAAACAACTTGGTTTTATTAATCTTTTGAAAAAAGAGTTCTTATTTTTGCTCTAATTTTTCTTATATTTTTGCCTTCTTTTCATGCTTTAATTGTTCTTTTTCTAACGTCTTCAACTGCAGTTATATTGATAAATTGGGATCTCTCTTTTTATATGTGGGCCTATATTGCTTTGAAATTCCCATGTAGTACTGCTTTTATAGCATTCCCTAGGTATGGTAGGTTGCTTATCCATTTTTATTATTCTCTACATTATTTTTTAATCTCTTCTCTTTTTTTTTTTTAAAGATTTATTTATTTATGCAACAAGAGCTGGGGTGTAGGCCAGAGGGGTGGGGGAATGAGGGGATTCACCAGAGACAGAGTGGGGAGCAGAACATGTAGATTGACTGAAGTACACTGCTGAGGGAAGCAGTGGGCAAGTTAGGAGAGCTCTGCTGTGCCATGTGGGAAGTTCCATTACTGGAGATTGAACTCTTGCTACAATGGCTGCAGATAGCGTCATAGTGCTGAGACTTAACCCCTTGTGCCACCAGGGAAGCCCCTATCTCTTTGATTTCTTCATTGACCCAAGGATTGTTCAAAAGTGTTCTGTTTAGTCGCCACACATTTTAATTTGTTCTAGGAGTCTTTTAATAGTTAATTTCTAGCATTATAGCATTGCTGTCTATGAAATGCTTGATATAGTTTCTTTTTCAAATATTTTCTGAGACTTGTTTATGTCTTAGTACAGGACCTATTCTTGAAAATGTTCCATGTGCATGAGAGAAAAAAGTGAATTCATTGCTTTTAGGATGGAAAACTCTGTAAATGTCCAGTAAATCCTTATGATCTGATACTTCATTTAAGACCTTTATTTCTTTTATTAATTTTCTGTCTGGATGATCTATCTTTTTGTGTCAATGGTGTGCTGAAATCTCTGACAATAATTATATTTTTGCTGATATACTGTTTTGATTTGTTAATAGTCATTTTATATAAATGGGTGCTCCTATATTTGGAGCATAAATATCAGTAAGAGTCATATCCTCTTGGTGACTTTTCTCTTGATTATTATATAGTGTCTGTCTTTGTCCTTTATTACCATTTTTAGCTGAAAGTCTAGCTTATTGGATAGAATAGCAGTTCCTGATTTACTCTCTGAGTTATTAGCCTGCTATTTTTAGTTTGTTTTTATCTTTCAGTTTTAACTGGGTCTCTTATAAGCAAAGTATTGATGGCTGAAATTTTTTCCACCTATATTGTTAACCTATGTCTTTTTATTGGTTAATTCAGACCATTCACATTTAGGATGATTATTGATATAAAGGGTTTTTTTTTTTCAGTCATTTTGGTTTTAATTGTTTTATTTTTCTGTCATTTTTTCCCCTTGTTTCTCTCAACTTTTTCTGAATGGTTTTCCTTAGTATTTCTTTTTTTTTTTTTAAAGATTTATTTATTTATGCATACAAGCTGGGGTACAGGCTAGAAGTGTGGGGTGGCCAGAGGGTTCACCAGAGACAGAGTGGGGAGCAGAACAGGCAGATCGATGGAAATACACTGTTGAGGGGAGCAGCGGGTGAGGTAGGAGAGATTTGCCGCGCCATGTGGGATTCTCCCTGGTTGGGCGTTGAACTCCGTCGTGCTGCTGCTGACAGCTCCACAGCGCAGCGCGTAACCGCTGTGCCACCAGGGAGGCCCTCCTTAGTATTTCAACTTCTTTGCTTCATCTGCAGGTGTCTATTCTGGATTTTTGATTAGTGGTTACCATGGGGATTTTACTTGAATTCCTAAGTCTCATATCCTTTATGAACTAGTTTCTGCTCTCCGACATTTAACTATATTGTCCTGTTCTTTTCTTCCTCTTCCTTAGTATTTGTGTTGTTAATTCATAGTATTTTTGCTCTTGTTATTGTTCTTGTTGTATTGCTAAGGAGTTTGCAATTCAGCTTTTCTTTCCTTGTGGAAAACTACTTTTAGTATTACTTGCAGAGTGGCTTTTGTTGTGACAAACTCCATATGCTTCTATTAGTCTTGGAAAACCTTTATTACTCTTTATACTTATTGACAGTTTTGCAGGTTAATTCTTGGCTGATAGTTCTATCTTTTAGGAATGTGGATATTTTCTTCTACTCTCTTCTTTCTTGGAGAGTATTTGGACTGAAAGCTAAGGAAATCTTAACTTGGGACCCCTTTTAGGTTATTTTTCCTTTTACCCTTCCTTCCTGAAAAAAATTTTTCTTGAAAATCAATGACAGTGATCATTTCACATCTAAACATTTAGCTGTTTTATTTGCTTGCTGCATTTCCATATTTAATTTATTTAAATTCATTTTTAATTTTTTCTTTGAGGATGAGCATATTTTTATTTCTATGAAGGACTATGTTATATGGGAACATTGTTTGGAGGAAGTTTATTTATTTATTTTTTAATTGTTTTTATTATTTATGCCTTTTGCATTATTGTGTATTCCCTGTAGGTTTCCCACCACCAATTCATCCATGAGCCGTCACCACAGTACTCTCTGCTCCCCTCTCCTTCACACTGAGCCCCTATCTTCTCCCTCTCTCACTAAATGTCTCCCTTTTATTTGGTTCCCCTATATTCCTGTTATAAGTGAAACCATTTGATATTTTTCTTTTTCCTTTTGGCTTATTTCGCTGTGCATGATCCCTTCTAACTCCATCCATGTTGCTGCGAATTGCATGTGTTTATCTTTTTTGAATGTTGAATAGTATTACATTGTGTATATGTACCACATCTTCTTGATCCAGTCATTTATTTTTGGGCATTTGGGTTGTATCCATGACTTAGCTACTGTGAACAGTGCTGAAATAGACATACGGGTGCATGTATCCTTTTGGACTAGTGTTTTTGTGTCCTTTGGGTAGATTCCCAAAAGTTGAATTGCTGGGTCGTATGGAAGCTCCATTTTTAGCAGTTTGAGGAAACGCCCTATGACTTTCCATAGTGGTTGAACTAGTTTGCACTCCCACCAGCAGTGTAGGAGAGTTCCTTTTTCTTCACATCCTTGCCAGCATTTGTTGCTACCTTTTTTTTTAATGTGCGCCATTCTCACTGGCGTGAGGTGGTATCTCATTGTGGTTTTGATTTGCATTTCCCTGATTATAAGTGATGTGGAACATTGTTTTGTGTATCAGTAGGCCATTTGTTTTTCTTCTTTGGAGAATTGTCTTTTTATCTCTTCTGCCCATTTTTTGACTGGATTGTTGACTTTGTTTTTGTTGAGTTGTGTGAGCTTCGTGTAGATTTTTGTTATCAGTCCTTTATCGGTTGTATTCTGTGCAAAGATTTTCTCCCAATTATTAGGGTGTCTGTTTGTTTTGATTAATGTCTGTTTTGCTGTACAGAAGCTTTTTATTTTGATGTAGTCCCAGCTGTTTATTTTTTCCTTGATTTCCTTCGCTTTTTGGGATGTGTCTTTAAAGATTTTGCTGAGATGTATGTCGTGTAGAGTTGTGCCTGTTTTCTTCTATAACTTTTATCGTTTCAGGTCTTACGTCTAGATCTTTTATCCATTTTGAGTTGGCTTTTGTGCGTGGTGTGAGATAGTAGTCTAGCTTCATTTTTTTTGCATGTAGCAGTCCAGTTTTCCCAGCACCATTTATTAAACAAGCTAACCTTGTTCCATTGCATATTCTTTGCTCCTTTGTCAAAGATTAGTTGTCCATAGATCTGTGGATTTATTTCTGGGTTTTCTGTTCAATTCCATTGGTCTGTGCTTCTGTTTTTGTTCCAGTACCATGCTGTTTTAATTATGGCTTTGTAGTTTGTAGTTTGAAATCTGGGAGTGTAATCCCTCCATTTTCTTTCTTTTTAGTTAGGACAGCTTTGGCTATTTGAGGTTTTTTGTGGTTCCATGTGAATTTTGTCAATATTTTTTCTATTTCTTTGAAGAATGTCATTGGGATTTTTATCGGAATAGCATCGAATCTGTAAATTGCTTTTGGTAAGATGGCCATTTTGATAATGTTAATTCTTCCAATCCATGAGCAGGGGATGTCTTTCCATTTTTTTTTTTTTTTTTGGTGTCCTCCTCTATTTCTTTTACTATTGTCTTATAGTTTTCTTTGTATAAGTCTTTTACTTCTTTTGTTAGGTTTATTTCCAGGTATTTGATTTTTTTGGTTTCAATTTTGAAGGGGGTGGTTCTCTTAATTTTTTCTTCTTTTCAGACTGAGTGTTATATACGAACACTATATACAAGGAAGGCTAGGGATTTTTGTGCGTTGATTTTGTATTCTGCTACTTTACTGTTGGTCTATAATTTTGAGTAGTTTTTCTATGGCATTTTTAGGACCCTCCATGTATATTATCAGATTGTTTGCAAATAGTGACAGTTGAACTTCTTCTTTCCCTATTTGGATTCTTTGTATGTCTTTCTCTTTTCTTATTGCTCTGGCTAGGACTTCCAGTATTATATTGAAAAGCAATGGTGAGAGTGGACATCCTTGCCTTGTTCCTGATCTTAGGGGAAAGACTTTCAGCTTCTCACTGTTGAGGATAATATTGGCTGGGGTTTGTTGTATATGACTTTTATTATGTTAAGGAATGTTCCTTCTATCCCAAAGATTTCAAGGGCCTTTGTCATAAATGGATGTTGCACTTTGTCGAATGCTTTTTCAGCATCTATTGAAATCTATTGTATGATATTTATTTTTCTCTTTATTGATGTGTTGGATTACATTAATTGATTTTCGAATGTTGAACCATCCTTGTGTTCCTAGAATAAATCCCACTTGGTCATGGTGTATTATCTTTTGGCTGCATTGTTGGATCTTGTTGGCTAAGATTTTGTTGAATATTTTTGCATCAGTATTCATTAAGGAGATTGGTCTGTAATTGTCTTTTTTGTGTGTTGTCTTTGTTTGGTTTTGGTATTAGTGTTATGTTGGCTTCATAGAACGTGTTTGGTAGTTTTCCTTCCTTCTCAATTTTTTTTAAAGATTTATTTATTTATGCATACAAGCTGGGGTACAGGCCAGAGATCTGGGGTGGCGAGAGCGTTCACCAGATACAGAGTGGGGAGTAGCACAGGCAGATTGATGGAAATACACTGCTGAGGGGAGCAGCGGGCCAGGCAGGAGAGGTCTGCTGCGCCATGTGGGAATCTCCCTGGCTGGGCGTTGATCTCACGTTTGGGACACAGGAAAAGCAGTAATAAGAGGGAAATATACAGCAATATAGCCTCACATCCAGAAACAAGAAGCAACAAAGAAACAACCTAATCTCCCATCTCAAACAACTAGAAAATGAACACAAAAACCTAAAAGCCAGTAAAGAAAGGAAATCATAAAAACCAAAGCAGAAATAAATGAAATGGAAATCAAAAAAACAATCCAGAAAATCAACGAAACTAAATGCTGGTTCTTTGAAAAAAATGAACAAAATAGATAAACCTATAGCCAGGCTTACAAAGAAAAGATGGGAGAGAGCACAAATAAATAGGATCATAAATGAAAGAGGAGAAATTACAACAGACACAGCAGAAATCAAAAGAATAATCAGATTATTATGAATAGCTATATGGAAACAAGTTCAACAACTTAGAAAAAATGGATAAATGCCTAAAATTTTACAATCACCCAAAACTAGATAAAGAAGATACAGAACACGTAAACAGGCCAATCACAAGCAGTGAAATTGAAACAGTAATCAAAACCCTCCGCAAAACAAAAACCCAGGACCAGATGGTTGCATAAACGAATTCTACCAAATGTTTAAAAATGAAGTAGTCCCTATCTTACACAAACTCTTTCAAAAAATTGAGAAGGGGGCCTCCCAGGTGGCGCAGCAGTTAAGCGCTGCACTGTTTTGCATCACCCTGCATCAAGTTGTTGAACTGGTCAAATCAGGAACTAGGTCATTTAGTTCTTCCTGTGTTAGTCTTTGTGGGGTTGATGATGCACCACAGTGAATATCTGGATCACTGCATGCTGATGGAACAGGAGAAGAACAGGTCAGCTCATCCTTGTCCTCATCAGATGACTCAAGAGAATATTCTGCTGGAAGATCTGGATAGGAAGTCCGTCACCATGTGGAACTAGTCTCAATGCAGACGGAATGTTTGGGTAGATTATTCTCGACTTCTTTTGCTTCGTTATTCTACTGGAAAGAGGAGGAACTAAGCAGAAGTAACAGTCTTTTAGGTGGTTGCTTGGCTCTCTACACACCATGGTGACAGCGCTCTCTGGTCCCTCCACTGTTGTTGCTGTTGCTTTTTCCTCTGTGACGCTGCCCTTAAATGCTCTCTATCCAGGCCCAGGTGCTCCCACTCACACACACCCACACAGAATACCAGAGTACTTTCCTTTCTGAAGAAAGGCTCCAACTGCTGGTGGAACTTTCAATAGAAAGTAATTGTGACATCTTCTTTTAGAAGATTCCATTGTTGGAGTCTTGATCCTAGCAATTCTGTCTTGTTCTTGGATAAGTCCAAATCACAAACCAGGTCATTTAGTTCTTCCTGCATTAGTCTGTGTGGGGTCGATGATGTACCACAGTGAAAATCTGGATCACTGCATGCTGATGGAACAGGAGAAGAACAGGTTGACTCACCCTTGTCCTCATCAGATGAATCAAGAGAATATTCTGCTGGAGGTTCTGTAATAGGAAGTCCCTCACTATGTGGAACTGGTCTCAATGCAGACAGAATGTTATTCTCGACTTCTTTTGCTTCGTTATTCTGCTGGAAAGTGGAGGAACCAAGCAGAAGTAACAGTCTTTTGTGTGGTTGCTTGGCTCTCTCTACATACCATGGGGACTGCAAACGGCATTGATGGTCTTTTGCCATTTCACCACTGTGAAAGCTGTGTTGTCCATGTAGCACAGCATAGATGCAGGGCCCAAGGCTTGTCTTGGTCACCAACCTTGCATCTGAAGTCAAGATGATAAGGCTTCTTCACTTGAGAAGTGATACTTTTCTGCTGGTTGGCAAATGTCACTTCCCCACAAATAGAGCAGAAATTGTCCATGCTATTAACACACTTTCGAGGCATTACTGTTCTGGATTGTGCCTAAATGGATAAAATAATAACAGTTCTATGAAACAGTAGCTTCAACTGTCTCGCACGAAGTCTGAAATATTTTCAATGTTCAACCTTTCTGACCGGGCTTTCTATAGTGCACTGCTGACGTCAGCTTACTTCAGCAGCTGCCTGGCAGTAGTACTGCATTGTTGCAGTCCTACTGGATAAATTTACACGGTGAAACATATAAAATGAATTATATCAAATATCTTCAAAATGAGAGCTGATAAAAAATTTTCAGGGTTATATTCATGTTCAGCACACTGAGATACTACAGATTAGGGCCTTTTTAAGTCAGTATCAATCTCAGTGTTGACCAGTATCATTAGAAGATCTCATCTTTAAGGTAGAAGGGTTTCTATTTCCCTGTAGACTTGTATACATTTAGAACTTTTAAATTGATAAATTTATTTAATATATTCGTTAAATTGTTAGTCACTCATATTTAAGCATGTTATCTGTATTATCAAAACTTTGAATCTCCATTGTATATTTTTTATATATGTATTTATATTGTTATTTATGTCTTTTACATTTTATATTCCCCTTGGGTAGCCCACCACCAATTCACCCGTGATCCATCTCCATGGTCCCTTGTGTTCTTTTCTGTTCCATTTTGTGCGCTTTTCCTTCCCTCCCCCCCCCCCGCTGATTGTCTCTCTCCTATTTGGTTTCCTTATAGTCCTGTTATAAGTGAAACCATTTGATATTTTTCTCTTTCTTTCTGACATTTCACTGAGTATGATCCCCTCTAATTCCATCCATGTCGCTGCAAATTGCATGTGTTTATCTTCTTTGAATGCTGAATAGTATTCCATTTATTCCATTGTGTATATGTACCACATCTTCTTGATCCAATCATCTATTTTTGGACATCTGGGTTGCTTCCATACCTTTGCTATTGTAAAAAGTGCCACAATGAACATACGGGTGCATGTATCCTTTCAGATTAGTGTTTTTGTATCCTTTGAGTAAATTCCCAAAAGTGGGATTGCTGGGTCGTATGGAAGCTCCATGTTTAGAAGTTTGAGGAATCGCCATACAGCTTTCCATAGTGGTTGGACCAGTTCACATTCCGACCAGTGGTGTAGAAGAGTTCCTTTTTCTCCACATCCTTTCCAGCATTTGTTGTTGCCTGTATTTTTAATGTGTGCCATCCTCACAGGTGTGAGGTGGTATCTCATAGTGGTTTTGATTTGCATTTCCTTGATTATAAGTGATGTTGAGCATTTTTTCATGTATCTGTTGGCCATTTGCTTTTCTGCTTTGGAGAAGTGACTTTTTAGCTCTTCTGCCCATTTTTTTGACTGGATTATGGGCTTTTTTGTTGTTGAGTTGTGTGAGTTGCTTGTAAATTTTTGTTATCAATCCTTTATCAGATGTATTGTGTGCAAAGATCTTTTCCCAGTTGGTAGGGTGTCTGTTAGTTTTGGTTAATGTCTCTTTTGCTGTATAGAAGCTTTTTATTTTGATATAATCCCATCTGTTTATCTTGTCTTTCACTTCCTTCGCTTTGAGGGATGTATCTTTCAAGATTTTGCTGAGATGTATGTCATGTAGAGTTTTGCCTATATTTTCTTCTATACATTTTATGGTTTCAGGTCTTACATCCAGGTCTTTTATCCATTTTGAGTTGACTTTTGTGCAGGGTGT
>PVIJ01007418.1:0-82684 GCA_004024925.1 Scalopus aquaticus | reverse complement strand
CCAGCATTTGTTGTTGCCTGTATTTTTAATGTGTGCCATCCTCTCAGGTGTGAGGTGGTATCTCATAGTGGTTTTGATTTGCATTTCCTTGATTATAAGTGATGTTGAGCATTTTTTCATGTATCTGTTGGCCATTTGCTTTTCTTCTTTGGAGAAGTGCCTTTTGAGCTCTTCTGCCCATTTTTTGATTGGGTTATTGACTTTTTTGTTGTTGAGTTGTGTGAGTTCCTTGTAGATTTTTGTTATCAGTCCTTTATCAGATGTGTTGTGTGCAAAGATCTTTTCCCAGTTGGTAGGGTGTCTCATATAACAGAGAATTTTATATTGGAGAGAATTCTCTTTCCAGTGCTTCAAGAGTTGGCTGCATCTTTTGGACTAACATCATGTATAATATTTTTAATTGTACCCAGTGTTATTTCAAAATTGGTACAATTTTTTTAAATGACAGATTCACAGAGTTCAATGGAACCTCCTGAGAAGGAGAACAGCTAAATCTTCCAAGACAGATGGATAGCTATGGGCAATATTTAATCATAATGGCAAACCAGGTTTACTTCTGACAAGCTCCTGGCTTTAAAGCAATACTTAGGGTGACACAACTTTGCTGAGCTAAATGTTTACAGACAGTGGGGAACAAAAGAGTAGCTAGGCAGCTACATTATTGTGAGCCAACACTTAAAGCATTCCCGAGAACATTTGATTAGATGCTTTGATATATATTCAGTTGGGCCTACAAATGGTTGTTTAAAGTGTAACTCAGTAATGAAATCACTGGTTCAATTATGTTCCAACATTATTTATTAATTTATTTATTATGCAAATTTTGTTGACAGGCTACTATGGCCAACTTTGAGGTAGTCTCTGAATGTTATCGGCAAACAGTTCTAAAAGTATGTCATTTGAAGAAAGATTATTCTTTAATGATTAATGCTTACTGGAGAAAGATGAGTTTGCATAAGATGCATCTTTAGAAGCTAAATAAGTGTATCAAAATCTAAGAACAATGCCTGGCATAAACAAGATCTCAATGCATGTTTATCTACTATTATCATTTAGCTGAAAACGTAACTTCAATTCTCTCAAGTTTCCATATCCATTTTCACTATATTTCTTGAATGAGGTCAGAGATTAGTAAAACACCAAAAACGATGTAGTAGAAAAGAAATGGCAATTCCCATTTCTAGTATGAGCTAGATACTATCAACTAAGTCTTTCTTTGAAGACAACTAGAAAAACATATTTATTTAAAACATTGTTTGTGGGCATCAGATAACCAGTAAGGCAAAGAAAGGGGTGAAAATCCAAAGGAAGACAGAAACCAGAGAGGCGCTAAGGTTGTTTTCCTTCTAGTAGTGTCTGCTGATTCCAGAGACAATTAAGAGGCTGATACCTTGAGCAGTGTTTCTGACAGCCTTGTGGGGCTAAGAAGCTAAAGGCCTTGATAATTCATCATGTTTTGGTTAGGCTCCTAAAGGGTTATTTTATAGAAGAAAGGGTGAACTTAAAGTGGATTAGCCCACAAAGATTTCTGAAACCCAAATGCAAATAACATATGAAATTGCTTTAAGTGTTCAGAGATTATTGGTGCCCTGGTTTCTTGTCTAAAGTTAATATAAATTCTCTTTGGGGAAACACAGTCATTTTTTAGGTCCTAAATACTAGCACAATGTTTATAATATATAACCTATAATGAAAATTAACCAGGCATATGAAGAGACAAGAAAACCAAAGGAAGCACTGTACAATTGAATCAGACTTACAAGGACTTCAAATAATAAGCTATGAGACACAGACTTAAAATATTTAATCACCTATTTTACAACTTTACATACTGAGAATTTGGGTAGAGAACTTATAAATTATAGAACTCAAAAATTAAGAACTCAATGGGTAGATTATAGACTGCAGATAGTTGAAAAGAGGATAAATAAATTGGAAGATAGGTTAGAAGAAAATATCAATACTAAATTTTGGAGCAAAAAATAAATGAAAAATTTCTAGGTGAGCATAAAAGACATGAGACACATCAAGAAAATATTATATACAAGTAACCAGAGCCTCAGAAGGAAAGTACAAATTGGTCAAAAGAACTATTTGACAGTACAGTTGGCATAAATTTTCAAAATTTATGATATTTCAAAAGAAAGAATGGAAACTAGGAGTTAATGGAAAGTGCTGATAGTAATTACTTGCCAATCTATAATTCTAAACTAAAATATCTTCTTGAAATGTAAATATTAAATATTGTTATTTAAGACAGAAGTGAGAGAATAAATCACTTCTATTCCATTGCTGAAAGAAATACTAGAGGGTGACTGTCTCACAAAAGAAAAATGATTTCAGAAGCAAGGTTGGTGATAACAGAAGGAATAAAAAACAATGAAAATCAGAAAATAGGAGACTAAGACTCTCTAAGATTCCCCAAAAGTGCTACCCAAAAAGCAATCAGAAGCTATCTTAACCAACTTTGTCGAGTTTTGAAAACAAAGGTTCACAGCAACCAAGCATGCCCAAGGAAGAAAAATATTTGGAAAGAAAAACTTTGGAAAGCTCTGAGACACTTTTACTCATCCAAGCCCTATCACCTCTATGATGTGGTAGCAACACTCTTGGTCATCAGCAGCAGCAACCAGTTTCCATTCCATGCCTTTAACCGAAGGAAACAGAATAGACCTTATTTGAAAGTCATTGTGTACTCTGTGCCCAAGTGACTGACTAATTTCTGTCTTGTATAACTTGAAATGCAGGTTGAAAGGAGACTCGAAAGCCACCAAAGCAAATCTAAAGCCCAGGGAAAAGCTAAGGCGATACTCCAGGAAATAAGAACATTCAAAGGCAATGATGCATATGGAAGACTAGAAGTTATACACATGCTCAAATAAGATCCAGTCTCAGAAAACTCTTGAGAAAACCTATGTCTTCAACCTGAGGATGATCCCTAGACGCAGAGCAAACAGAGTTAATCTATGAAGGACAGGCCTAGAAGTCATCTGCAAAGGCAGAGTTGTTCTCTCCCTGCTACCAGACCTCACACTTTTTCTCTCTCTCTCTGGCTAGTTGGATAAGAAAAAAATAAGTGACGTAAATAAAATCAGCAATAAAAATGGGAACATTTCTACTGATTTTACAGAAATAAAAGCACTCATAAAAACACTATAAACAATCATATACCAACACATTGGATAACCTAGATTTTGAAATGGAAAAATTCATAGAAATATACAGCCTATCCAGACTGAACTTTGACAAGATAGAAAATCTGAATAGGCCTGTAACACTGGTCAACACTGAGATCGTAACTGACTTAAAAAGGCCCTAATCTGTAGTATCTTGTTGTGCTGAACATGAATATAACGCTGGAAATTTTTATTAGCTCTCATTTTGAAGATATTTCATATAATTCATTTTATATGTTTCACCGTGTAAATTTATCCAGTAGGACTGCAACAACATCCTAAATCAGCCTAGAATTATGACATATTGCATTGCATTGCATAATACCATCATGCACACATCATCCAGAGTTGATTGCATCATTTTCTGATGCAATGCAATACTACTGCCAGGCAGCTGCTGAAGTAAGCTGACGTCAGCAGTGCACTCTATAAAGCCCTGTCGGAAAGGTTGAGCATTGAAAATATTTCAGATTTTGTGCGAAACAGTTTAAGCCTCTGTTACATAGAACTGTTATTATTTGATCCATGTAGGCACAATACAGAACAGTAATGCCTCAAAAGTGCGTTAATAGCGTGGACAATTTCTGCTCTATTTGTGGGGAAGTGACATTTGCCAACCAGAAGAAAAGTCTCACTTCTCAAATGAAGAAGGCTTATCATCTTTACTTTGGATGCAAGGCTGGTGACCAAGACAAGCCTTGGGCCCTGCAGATATGCTGTGCTACATGGACAACACAGCTTTCACAGTGGTTAAATGGCAAAGGACCATCAATGCTGTTTGCAGTCCTCATGGTGTGGAGAGAGCCAAGCAACCACTTAAAAGACTGTTACTTATGCTTGGTTCCTCCTCTTTCTGGCAGAACAATGGAGCAAAAGAAGTCGAGAATAGTCTACCCAAACGTTCCACCTGCATTGAGATGACCGGTTCAACAACTTGCTGCAGGGTGATGGGAAACAGGCATGGAATGCTTTTCGCCTAGTGTCTACAAACTTTCTTGGGACTGTTTCTAGGGCAGAAAACACCACGGAACTAGTAGAAGACATGCTGATGCAGTATCAGAAACTTGGCTGCAATATGTCTCTAATGATCCACTTCCTTCACTCCCATCTGGATTTCTTCTCTGAAAACTGTGGTATGGTTAGTGATGAACATGACGAACATTTGCATCAAGATATTGCATCAATAGAACAAAGATACCAAGAAAAATGGTCCACTACGATGCTGGCTGACTACTGCTGGACACTCCCCAGAGATGCTCCTGGACAGCTGTACAAGAGACAAACGAAGAAATCTAAGAAGTAGTCTATGACTTTAATTTTTACAGGTATTAACCGTAGGCCTATTACTATTGGCACGCATTTCGTGATGTAAACATCCATTTTTGCAGATTACCAAAAAACTAGAGCCAAAATTAGATTTTGACTGTCATATTCACGTTGAGCACATACAAACTGATAGGAAACAACTAATTTTATTTCAGTAACATGACTGTTGTAAAAATTTGTTGACCAGTGTAATTAGTAGGGAGATTGAATCAGTAAATAAAGAAACTCCCAACAAATTAGTCTTTATGGCAGTAAGCATTACTAGAGATAAATGGGATATTTCATCATGAAAAAGTTCAATTTACCATAAAGAAAATGTAATTTTAAATTGTGTATCATATATCAAACGACATATATCAACACATATATATATCAAACAAAAAATATGTATACCAAATATTTTATAGTATCAAAAATTTTCACAACTACAAGGAAAAACAGATTCATAGTCATAAATTTTAACATACCTTGCTTAGCAGTTAATCCAACTAATAATAATCTGCTTGTAACAGAGCTGCAAAATCTATTTGTAACAAAAAGTCAGTAAGAATATAGGAAGTTTGGGCCTCCCTGGTGGCACAGCGGCTAAGCGCTGCACTGTGGAGCTGTCGGCAGCACGTGATGCGAGTCCTACGCCCAGCCGGGGAGATTCCCACATGGCGCAGCAGACCTCTCCTGGCTTGCCCGCTGCTCCCCTCAGCAGTGTATTTCTGATCTGCCTGTTCTGCTCCCCACTCTGTCTCTGGTGAAGCCTCTCGCCACCCCACACCTCTGGCCTTTAGCCCAAGCTTGTATATATATATAAAAAAAAAAGACTAGGAAGTTTGAAAAATACAATCAATAAACTTGATTGGGTTGTTTATATCAAACATTGAACTTAATAACTGTGGTAAACACAGTTCTAAATGTCTATTTTCGAAAAGAAGAAATTAGAAAAAGAACAGTAAGTTATATCCAATAAGAGCAAAAGGAAAGTCATAATAAGGATAAAAGTAGAAAATAATGAAACAGGAAAAACTATAAAGAGATTCAACAAAACAAACAAAATTGGTGAGATTAATCAGGAAAAGAGACGTGACATAAGTTCTCATTATTTAAATAAAAATGAGATGTTACTCCACATCATGCAGCTCTGACAAAAGATATTACAAACAATTTATACAACTTTATTCGAGAAATTTATATGGAGTGAGTAACTTCCTAGAAAAATACAACCTACTAAAATTGACACAAGAAGAACTTTGAATAGTGCTATAATTTTGAAACAAATTGAATCTATAATTTTAAATGTTCCATACAGAAAACTCCAGCTAAAATGGCTTCATTGGAGAACTCTAACAATCATCTAAAGAATTAATACTGCCAATATTAACAAATTTTGCAGAGAATAGAAAAAGAAAGAACATTTTTCAACTAATGTTATGAGACCAATAAGACAGAACAACTCAGTAAAAAAGAGGGTCCAGACTCTTTGAAAGAGAATATCAACTGGCCAATAAACATACGAAAAGCTACTCAATCTCCTAATCACCAAGGAAATGCAAATTAAACCAAATAAGATACTATAACAGAACTATCAGGATGGCTAAAATTAAAATGACTTATAGTACTAAGTGTTTACAACAATTGTAGAACAATTTTAACTCTTACACATAGCTCTCAGGAATGTAAACTAGCACAACCATTTTGGCAAGCTGATAGTACTATCTAAAGCTACACTGTTCATATGTAGCAGTTAATAATCAGTACTTGCTTACTGATATTTGAACCATAACTAGTCCAAACTGCTATAAATGTAAAATACACACTGAATTTTGAAGATTTAATATTTTAAAAAAGAATATGAATAGTCAATAATTTTCATATTGATAACATGTTGAAGTCATAATATTTTGGACTAATGAAATGCATGATTAATATTCATTTCACTTGTAAAAACTTTCTTAATTTGGCTACTAGAACATTTTAAATTCCATATGTGACTTGTACTGTATTTCTATGGAACAGTACTGATCTAAAGCAATGCTCCATCCATTTTACTCTGGTATATTCCCAACAAAAATGTGTATGGATGTTCACTAAAAGTCAAGCACAAGGATACTCATAGTGCTGTTATGCATAAGAGTAAAAATAAAAACTGGAAACAACTCAAATGTCTTTCAAGAGCGGAGTGAATAAATTGCAGTGTGATTATAAATGAAATATTATTTAGCTACAAAAATAAATGAACTACAGTTATTTACAACAATGTAGAGGACTGTCACAGTGTGAAGTGAAAAATCATCATATTTTACTCCCTTTATGTAAAGTTTAAAAATGGGAAAGTAAGATATATATTAGAAGTCAGAATAATTGTTAACTTTGGCGAGAATGGTAGGTATGCCGACAGGGAGGAGATTTTGGGAAATTGACAGTCTATACTAGGGGTAGGGTGGTGGGTACATGGGTTTTTGCTTTGTGAGAATTGATTGAAATGTGCATATATGTACATTATGATTGTGCACTTTTCTGTAAATATGTTATTCTTCACTAGCACCAACACAACAACAATGAAACGACAGAGGATTAGTGAAACTCCCAGTAATTCGTTGCAAATTATTTTAATAAATGGAAGACCCCCTTGAAAATAAAACTTTCTGTGACTGATCCATTGATGTAAACTGCAGAAAAGTAAATTAAGAGTTTTTTTTTAATACTGCTAAGTAAGGAAATCTTGATACTTTCTAAATAGTTCCAGGTATAAAATTAAAATATCTCTGCCATTAGCTTGGACACTAACTTGTCCTGACTGTGCATTTCCTGGAAAATATGTCAATAATATGACAAAAATAAAATCTAGAACCTCAGAATTGCAAAATTGAAAATGATAACGTACCTTAAAATTTTTTTGAGTTATGATTTCTTTGTAAATCTGATGGAATCTATGACACTTCCTATTAAAAATACATACATACATACATACATACATAAATACATGATCATTTCAGTTGGGCCACCATGGTTGTTTATCCAATCCAGTTTATTTGGTAGATAAGGCAGAAAGAGATCAAGCGACGTGGCTGGTTAGTGGAAAAACAAGGACCAATATTGCAGACTCTTATTGAGTAAAGCAGCTGTTTTTTTCTTCTTCTGTGTTTCCATCTACATGCTGATGTTCTTTACATTGGATTGTCATAAAATTCTGGTCCTTATCCTTTTGCCTACTTAGGAGAATCCTTCAGCTAAGAATATGACTTCTTTATTCCTCTTAAAATAACATTTAGTTATCCTATGTCAGTTATTTAAGTATATGCATTGTCTTTCCAGCTACCTTGTAAAGACCATGCCCTATCCATCTTTCTTTTATCCAACCATCTAGCTAAGTGCAAGGAACACTTCCATTACAAAAAGAACATATGTTAAATTAAAGGAGAAGTAAATATTTAGCTTAAATTTCATGGTAAGAACTGTATTCCGGCCTCCCTGGTGGCGGAGCAGGTTGAGCCCAGTGCTGTGGAGCTGTCTGCAGCTGTGTTGCAAGCTGGATGCCTGGCCAGGGAGATTCCCACATGGTTCAGCAGACCTCTCCTGCCTAGCCCACTGCTCCCCTCAGCAGTGTGTTTCAGTCGATCTGCCTGTTCTGCTCCCCACTCTGTCTCTGGTGAACCCTCTTACTGCCCCACACCTCTGGCCTGCACCCCAGCTTGTATGCAAAAATAAATAAATTTTTGAAAAAAAAAAAAGAACTACATCCCACCCCTATAGGGTTATTAGGCACTCAGGTTCTGGTGTCAGAACTTAAAATGAATCCAACCTCTGCCATTTACTGCCTGTATATTGCTGAGTGTATTACTTAACCCGAATCTCTCTTGGTAAATCTGATGTTATCAAACATGCTTCGTAAGATTGTTGTCAGGATTAAATATATTGAGTAGTGTCTGGCACATAGAAATTAGCTAGTTATGACTGATGTCACAGTGTTCTCAATCCTGAGTGAAAAACTTGATGGAACACAGACTTAGAATCTTAGAATCTGTCTAGTCAACAGGTTCAACTGACCCAGGAACTATTTATACATTGCCCTAACAGATTCTGCCTTTGCTTAGCTCCCAATCACAGGAGACTCACCAGAACCAACTACAGCAGCTCTAATTTTTCCAAAGTCCTTCCTTCTTTGGTTGAACCATACAAGACTGCTCTTTGTAGGTTAAAATAATTGAAATATCAACAAATTCTAACCAAATTACCAAAAATTTTCCTCTTATGTTCTCTCAGTTTATTTTAACATCCATTTTCTCCTTCTTCTATAAAATACTTTAGAGATAATAGGCAATCAAAGGTGATAATGCTTAGCTCCTGTCTTCATAGAGGCTTACATGCTTGTTAAGGAGATACTAAGAAAATAAGTAATTATGTGTAACTTTCAGTCTCAAGCACTGGAAGAAGAAGCCTTTCAAGCAAAGGGTTTAGCAGAGCCAGTTCCCACAGAACATATAATAAGGAATTGGGTGGTTAGAGCAGCACAGCCCAGTTGAACTTTATGTGATGAAAATATTCTGTATCTATACTTTGAAATATGATAGTCACCAGTCACATATGGCTACTACACCCTGAAATGTGGCTAGTGTCACAGGACTCAAGAAATGTAATTTTAGTTTAACTTCATTTAATTTATTTAAATCTAAATAGCCACATGTGCCTAGTGGCTACCAGAATGAGCAGAGCAGTTATAGTATCACAGGAGACAGGGGCAAGAAATGGGGCTGGAGAAGTCAGCAGGGCCCATCATGAAAAGCCTTGAGGGGCATGTTAACAATTGTGGACTTTACCCGGAGAGCCTCTGGGAAGGTCAGTAGGATTTTGAACTCCAGGCAATAATATGGTCAGATATGAGTTTTAGAAAGACAATTCTGGCTGGCTGTGAAGATACACTGGAAATGGGTGGAGACACTGATCTTGTTTTTAAGAGTTTACTCTATAAGGAGAACTATGATAGTAAGAGAAAAGTGATTCAAGAGTATCTTGAAACAATGAAGTCTATAACTAATCATACCCAGTCACAGATAATACTCATATGTTCTCACACACATTAGACACAGTATTTGTCAAGCATAATTATCCACGTTTCTTGCCATTCTACGAATTAATTGCCCATAGGACATCTAGCTTCCTCAAGGGCATCAGAGCTCTCAGTTGAGTCGATCAAGAAAGCATCCATGAAGCATACACCTTTTTCTCCCTCCTTTTTGTATATTCTGTTTTTACGGTCCTTGCCACTGAAGCCACTTTTGATGATAATGTCAATCATCCTGATGCTCTCAAAGTCATTAATCCTAAGGTAGCATAGAAGTGTTTATTCTCTGCAGAGGAAGAGGAAGGGGAAACCTGGCAACCGAGGCCACACCACACGGCTCACCCTCCCCTTTATCCTCAAGGTATTTTCCTCAATCAGTTTTCTTTTTTTAACACCCACCCCCCACCCTCCACTAAGTATGACCTATAGGGTAAGACAAAACAAAACAAAATGAGAGAAGTCCCTAGGAACTGATGGTGATAAACTACCAGGGGGTCCACCTCTATGAACCAAGATATATGTATGAGCAGGCACATCGCAACTCTTCACGTGCTACCTGATACACACTGCACAAAAACACACACACCTTATTTACATAGACTTCAACCCCTAGCACTTCAGCTAACATAACCATACAAGGCTGAGTTCTCCTCAGGATCAGTGAGCATCAGTCCCATTCCATGTATATTCCTACAAAAGAAATAAACAGAGCAGTGCATAAACAGTCACACCTCAACACAGTCAGATATAATGTATATGGAGCTACAGTAAGATAATGGCAGGTGTGAAGTGCATGGACTTTGGTGCCAAGACCCACCTGGATTCAAATCTGAGCCTGGCTACTTTTACTAACTGGGTGGTATTACACGATTACTTAACCTCTGTAAACTTTAGTTTTCAATTCCATAAAATATCTGCTTTAGAAAGTTTGTGAAAATTAGAAATGGTATGTATACAATGGCCAGTGTCCAGAAAGGTCTCAATGGACAGAAGCTGCTATTACTGCCTGGTGTCAGGACATTGAAAACTCAAGATGCCACAGGTCTTGCAAAGGGAACGCAGAATAAAGGCCAGAACGCTACCACATGCTGATGCAAAGCACTTGGAAGGGTTTTAGATTACAGTGTAGAATCTAACTACTGATTACGTGAAGCCAGAGACAGGAAGTGACTTGATAAGGACATACAGCAAATTAGTGACCGCCAGGGCAAATTTTCAAATAAGTCTGGAAAGGTCCAGCCCAGTGGTCTTTTCGGTAAAGGCAGCGACCCTTCAGCTGCCCAGGCTCTGTTCTGACGTGCCCCTACTTCACTCTGATGTACCCCTCCTTTGTACCTGGGCGTGTCCCCTCAAATGACGGCAAAAGAGAAAGAGCAGAGGTGTGTTTCTAGCGACCACCGGGCTGTACCAACATCCCGTCGTCATGGCAACTCCAGTTTAGTCTGGGAGGACCGGAGCTCTGGCGCCCCCTCCCACTCACGCAGCGGACGTGACACGTGCGGCAGGGTCACGTGTTGTTGTTGGGCCCTGAAAGCTGCTTCCGGGTCAATGGAGGACACTGGGCTCCGGCGGCCAGAGTGGGGGACGAGGTGAAGCTGAGCCGGGCCGGGCCGGCCGGGACCAGGCCGGAGGCCGAGCGGCGGCGACGCCGGTGGCCGGGAGGGGGGAGGAGAGGCGCAGCCCGAGGAGCCGCCGCAGCAGCTCCCCCGCCTCCCGGGCTGAGGGGTGAGTGGAGCCCGGGCCTGCCGGCTCCGCCGGGCTCTCGAGGCCCGAGGCGCTCCCCTCCGGGGCCGAGCGCCGCTCCTGCTGGGGCGCAGTGTAGGGAAAGGCGGGGAGGACCTCGGAGCGGGTTGGAGCCTGCCGGGGAGAAGGGGAGGGACGAGAGACCTGCCTGGGGCTGGAGGGCGGCCTCGGCCTGGGCTGGGGTGGAGCGGGGACGGCCCTGGGCCAGGACGGAGAGTTCGGTCCGGGTTGGAGGAGGGTCTCTGTGGGGGCCTGAGACGTTGGGAGAATCCTGCCTTCTCACTGGGCCCAGGGGCGGTGGGGTGGTAGGGGAGGATGGGAAGATACCCCCTAGTTGGCTGGGGATGGGAGGCGAGTCTAGGGCTGCTGAGGAAATAGAAAACTTGTCTCTGAGCCACTGAATCAAAAAAGAAAAAAAAAGGGGGGGGGGACACGAGAGGGGATGATGATGGGGAAAGGAGCCAGTGGACATTAGGCTTGCCCCTTGCAGGGACTGATAAAAGGATGCGGTAGTTTGAACAGGACTTTGGTGACTATCTCTTTGTCCCAGTTTGGGAGATGCTGAGGAATGAGATTGAATAAAGATGGGACCTGGGAGGAGGGTATCCTATTCTGGGATCTGTGTGGAGCTTCATATTCTGTTGAGTATAGAATTCTAGTTCCTCTCGTAGGACGATATCCTGGGAATTGGTGAAGAGATTTAATACTGTCTTCTGTTGGGAAACAGTGATTCTAAAAGTTGTGGTTTAGAAAAGTTTGTTGGAAGAGTTGATCTGTTTACAGTCAGTGGAGGAAGGAGGGGCTCTACCCTGAAGGTTGCTAAGCTACGAAGGAGCTTGTAGGCAATGCCTGGGACTGTTGTTTGGGAAAGTTAGCAATCCTTTCTGGTCCAAATAATGGTTTAGCTGAATCCTGTCCTAGTTCTTTTTATGCTGTTCTGGAGTTCTTAAATTGGTTTCCAGAAGCTTATGAGCAAAGAGATTACTGCACTCGTAGGTCCTGGGGACTAATGGAAACATTCAACCTTTGGGTCTTTAGACTTTAGACCTAGACTTCTAGGTCTAGCTTTCAAATTAGGTAGTTTTATTATTATTTTTTAATCACCTCCATAGTCGTACATTTTACATCATGATTTAGTACATACCTACGTAAGGAGGAAGAATACAAAGCAGTATTTACCCTTATTACATGTCATGCATTTTGATCATTTCTACTCTATCCATCCTCTTTCATTAAAACATGCTGACTAAAATTCACTAAATTGATTTATGTGTCGCAGCTTGCAGTATAAAAAATACTATCTCCAACGCACCTTTCTTCCCCTTCAGTGTCCCCATGTTGTATGCTTCTAGAGAACAAGGATGATTGTAAGGAAATGGATGATTGAGGGGTGGGAGAAGAACCAACCAGATGCAACTGACTGCTTCAGTTGTTTACATATTTATAACATGTAGCATATGTAGTATTTTCTAAAGTACCTTAATCTTAATGTTTGATATTTTAATGTTGCCTGATCATATTTTGAAGTTTTTGAAATGTATTCTTTAATTTTCTATGTCCTTTGCTCTGGCTAGTTCCATTTAGTGATTTATCCCCATCAGGTAGTTAAGGTAATTTGATGTTTCAGTGTTGTAAATATACATTGATTTGTTTTTCTGCTATTTAAAAAAGTCTCAAACTGAAACCTAAACTCTTGTTACTCCAGTAATTATTATCTGGTATACTTTTTGAAGCATTAGTATGTATTTTAACTTAATCATAAACTTAAGTTTGACTTAGCTAACATCTTAATTTCCCCCATGAAAATGATGTTTCCATCATAAAATAGTTGAGGTCCTTAGATGAGTGGCATAATAAATGTTAATGAGAGTTGGTGAACAAAGTGAGAGACCTTCATGTGTTGCTATATTTAAAACCCTTTTTAAAAGTTGTTCCTCAGCCTATTGCTACAGGATGTTGGGTGTAAAATGATGTTGTGTGATGTCAGTAGGTAAATTTATATGATATGTATTTAAGACCGGTTTATAATAGTGTTTATTTTTGTTGGTGATGCATTCATGTTATTTGAATATGGCAGTTCAAAGGCCAAGATGTCAGGAAAAAAAGTACTCAAGTTAAATTTAATGTCTGGGGCCGTATGATTGCTATCTTGTGAAAGGGTTCTTACATCTTCAAAGCTGTGTGTCGTAAAATATGTCTTTCTTAATATTTGTGACTATATCCTGTCTGTTGAGGAGAGGCTCCTCTGTTGGCATCTATCAGCCATCCTTTCAAATTATATTGTGATCAGGTAAATGTTTGTTTTAAAATATTTAGCTTTAAAGGATGTTTAAAAGTTTTTGTTTTGTGGTAGGTATTTGGAATGTTAATGAAGATTCTGGTTAATTTTATTTTTTTTGTGGGAAGCATGTGCACCTGTCAATAAACATTTGTGGAGAACCTATCCTGAGTGATTGTGTGTGCTTTTTTATTTTTCACTTCTCTTGAACCCAAGACTATTAAATGTCTGCCTATAGCAGGCTCTTTTCCCTCTTCTAATTTTTACTTCCAGACTGCTGTGGGTTTGGAAATTAAATACTTATTAGAATTTTGTGTAAAATGAGATTGTATAAATGAATAATCTTTCACTTCACTCAAATATATAGGCACATTTATCAGTACATTTTTTTCTTAAGGTATGAGCTATGGGACATGTATTTTGGCTACTCAGAGGTCTGTTTACTGACTTGGCTTAGACCTTGGCTGGGTATTTTTATTTTCTCTTGTTGCTTTTTTCATTGACGTATAACTGATCTGCATTATGTTACTTTCATGTGTACAACACAACAGTTTAACTTTTGTATACAGTCTAAAGTGATCACCACAATAGACATTTTCCATTTATCCTTAGCAGTATTTCAAATTACTGTAGTATATTGCTGATGGACCCCATGCTATACACCTCATTCCTGTGACTTATTCATTCCATGACTGGAAATGTGTGCCTCTATCTCCTTCACCCATTTCACCCATCTCCAAGTCTCTTCCCTCCTAGTATCCAACAATCTGTTCTCTGTATCTATGAGATTGATTTTGTTTGGTTTGGTTATTTGTTTAGTTTTTTAGACTCCACATAAAAGTGAAATAATAACAGTGTTTGTCCTTATCTGGCTTATTTTACTTAAAATAATACTCTCAAGGTCATGTATGTTATTGCAAATGACAGACTGTATTTTTTAAAAAAAAGATTATTTATGCATACAAGCTGGGGTACAGGCCAGAGGCATGGGGTGGCAAGAGGGTTCACCAGAGACAGAGCGGGGAGCAGCACAGGCAGATGGCCTGAAATAAACTGCTGAGGGGAGCAGCGGGTGAGGCAGGAGATGTCTGCCCTGCCATGTGGGAATCTCCCTGGCCAGGCGTTGAACTCACGTCCATGCTGCCGAAAGCTCCACAGCGCAGCGCTTCACTGCTGCACCACTGCGGAGGCCCCAGATTGTATTCTTTTTTAATAGTATTCGTGTGTGTGTGTGTGTGTGTGTGTGTGTGTGTGTGTGTGTGTGTGAGAGAGAGAGAGAGACAGAGACAGAGACAGAGACAGAGAGACAGAAAGAGACAGAGACTTCTTTATCCATTCATCTATCAATAAATAGTTAAGTTGTTTCCATGTCTTGGCTATTGTAAATAATGCCGCAGTGAACATAGGGGTGCCTACATCTTTTTGAATTAGTGTTTTCATACTCTTGGAAAATACCTAGAAGTAGAATTGCTGGATCATATGGTAGTTGTATTTTTAAAGATTTATTTATTTATGCATACAAGAGCTGGGGTGTAGGCCAGAGGTGTGGGGGGGTGAAAGGATTCACCAGAGACAGAGTTGGGAGCAGAATAGGTGGATTGACTGAAATACACTGCTGAGGGGAGCAGCAGGCAAGTCAGGAGAGGTGGTGGGTCAGCTCCCTGGCCAGGGATTGAACTGAAGTGGCTGCTGATAGCTTCGTAGTGCTGAGGCTTAACCCTTTGCCCCACCAAGGAGAAACTATTTTTAATTTTTTAAAGTAAACTCCATAGTGACTAACAACTTGCATCCCCTCCAGCATTGCATCCGGGTTCCCTTTTCTCTACATTCTCCCCCAGCACCTGTTAATTGTGTGTGTGTGTGTGTGTGTGTGTGTGTGAGAGAGAGAGAGAGTGAGAGAGTGATGATAGCCATTTTGACAGGTGTGAAGTGGTTTCTCATGGTCGTTTTGATTTGCATTTTTGTGATGATTAGTGATGTTGAGCATGTCTTCGTGTGCCTGCTGACCATCTGTATGTCTTTGGAAAAAATGTCTATTCTTATCCTCTGCCCAGTTTTCAATAGGGTTGTTTTTTTCTTTGTTACTGAATTGAATGAGTTCTTTATTTTGATTATTAACCCCTTTTTGGATATATGATTTGCAGATATCCTGTTGAGTTGGTTGCCTTTTTTCTTTGTTGATGGCTTCTATCTTTGTGCAGAAACTTTTTAGCTTGATATCCCTTTTTTTTTAACGCCTGCTTTTGTTTCTCATGTTTTTGGAATCAGATACCAAAAAAACCTTGATGTCAAGAACTTACTGCCTGTGTTTTCTTCTAGGAGTTGTATGGTTTTAGTTCTTATAACTAGGTCTTTAATCTGTTTTGAGTTAATTTTTGTGTATATTGTGAGGTAGTTGTCCAGTTTTATCCTTTTGTGTGTGGCTATCCATTTTTTGCAGTACCTTTCATTGCTTTTTCCCCATTCTTGCCTGTTTTGTGTTTTAAATAAGCTGTATCTTTATATGTTTGGGGCCCAGTTAGCTGTATGAAAAGAAGTTCTAAAAACTAACGTGAAATTGATAGTGATGCAGTTTAAAGAGTGCATCTTAAAGAATGCATCCTTAAAAGAATAAAGAAATCATTTAGCTTGATTGTTGCCTTTGCCCTACATGTAGTTATTAAGATTTACCATTTCTCCCTTTTTCATCTTTTCTTCTATCCTGTTGTGACTTTTATTTCTTTGAGATTAGAAAACAACAGCCTAACTATCTTCTTTGTCTGTTACTCATACCCTGATTGATCTTACATAGCATCATTAGGATACACTTCCAAAGATTATTGCTATGATTTATCATTTTCCTCCTCAAAAGCCATTACCTGCTTCCTAGTATCCATACTGAATAAAGCCCATACTGTTTAGGTTGATTTGAGGGCCTTTTACAACCTTTACTTTTTCTCTAACATTACTGTTTCAGACATAATTGCAGATTCTTTGTACCTGCCTCTCATTATACATTGCTTTGTACATGACATTATTTTTGAAAGTCTGCAGGAAATGTTTTCCCTTTATGAAATCCCATTCATTTTATTACAGATGACCCCTCTTCTTGAAGTATTTCTTGTACTTTTCCTACATTGTTTGTGAACCTTGTTCTTACCCTTGTAGATTACAAACTACAAGATAGGAGACTCAAATATACTCAAGTCTCTAGGATACCTGGCACAACATTAATAAATGTCTAGTTCATGGACCAAGTGAATCAGAATAGACTGAACTTATAATAAAAAATGCAGATCTCTGAATTCTACCCTTCACATACTGAACCAGAATTTCTGAGGGAGCTCAGAAATCTGTTGATGTACCATGAAGTTTGAGAGTCACTCATCTAGCATGATGCTTTGAATTATAGTAGATATGCACATACAATTTTTGAGCAGATGATGTGAATAAAATTAGCGATATCACTTCAGCAATTTATTTTCTATTTTAGACCAACAGTGGACCTTACGGTATTTAAAGTCTTAAAGTTATTATGCCTTCTTCAAAAGATTGGTAATCAGATTTTAAAAAATTTTTTTCCCCTCACTTTTCCCTGTTGCCTGCAGAATAAAAAACAACCTTTGCACGGAGAATTTAAGCCCCTTACTACCTGATCATACCAGCACATCTTCACCTTCCAGCCCTCCTCTCTCATAGCACGCAGCATCACGCTGCATTTCTCACTGTCACTTGTGCCTGTGAACATGTTTGCCCCCTTGCTTTTCTTCTAGGAAATTACTGCTGCTGTCTTTTAAACTCAGTTGTATTTGTGGCCAGTCTTAGGAAAGAGAGTTACTCCATCAGTATTCTCAAAGTTCTTTGTCTAAAAAAGGATTTAGTCCTGGCATACGTTCTATTAGGTTAAGACTTTTTTAGTGATTTTCAAAATTGTTCTTTAATTTTCATTGGTATACTTGGTTTTCATCTCACTATCAGGAGATAATACTTAGTTTATTCAAAGTAAATTCACTTCTGTTTGTCTAAGAAATTCATGAGCCAGATACTGCTCCATCTAACACTAAACTAGACTGATCGATCCCTGATTTTGTGTCTTGGTAGAGAGGGACTCAAAACAGGCACTAAAGTCACAGATGGTGATGAGTGCAGCAAAGAATGAAAGGGTAAGTGGTGAGTGAGTGAAGGTGGCAGTTGTGCTATTTTTGATGGGATGGTCAGGGGCAGCCTCATTGAAGAGAAAGCGTTTTTGTTTAAATTTATTGATGACTTAAATGCTGAGATGAAGCCTGCTAAACCAAGAGACAGGAAAAGGACATTCTTGGGAATACATTGAGAGGGGCAATCAACTTGATGGTAAAAAGCTAGCTGAAACCTAGCTGGCTAGGAAGAGTGGAAGGAAATAAGGTGAGAGGGATGAGTGGAGATAGATTAAATGAAACCCTAAAAACTATGATAAAGAGATTGGATTTCATTCTAAGTGTGAAGGAAAGGCATTGGGGGGTTTAAAAGAAGATATGACTTAACATTTTGAAAAGTTCTCTTGGCTGCTTTGTAGGGAATGAAATTACAGTCAACAGAGACCAGGGAGGAGGCTGTTGCAGGAGTCTTAGCGAGGTTGATGGAGACCAGAGTAAAGTAGGGGAGATGAACAAAATTGGGGTGTTTTAGAGGTTCCGTTAATAGTTCTCACTGATGAATTACATCAGGGTGTTGGAGAAAGAAATCAAACAAATCCAAATGTGGGGACTGATGGAGGAGCATAGAATTAAGTGTTTTTTTTGTCCTCCTATGTGTCTCTCCCTGATACACCATCACCTTTGAATGATACCACCATTCTGAGCTTTATGTTTATTGTTCTCTGACTTTTCTTTACAGATTTTACCACGTGTGTGTATGAGTCTAGCTAGTGTGATGATTAAAATTTTGTAGAAGTGGAATTATGCTATGTATATTCTTATTATTTTATTCATTCAAAATTGTTTTTAAATCATTCATGATTATGAGGCAAGCATAACAAGCTATCAATTGTTAATTTCCATTGTATAACATTTCATTTTATGAATGTAATGCAGTTTACCCAACTGCCTGCTCTTGGATCTAAGGGGCCTTTTTTTACCTCCAGGATTTTTGTAATTTCAAATACTGTTATTGTGGATATTTTTGTACTTGTCTTTTAATGCATATACAAGTTCCCGTGGTATTGACATTGAGGAGTAGTATCGGTGGATTACGGGATAAGTGCATCTTCAGTTTCACTAGACCATGCTGATTAACTGTCACCTGTTTCCCCAGGTATTTGTATTCCCATTAGCAATGTTAGAGTTCCTGTTCTTCCACATCTTCGCCAACACTTAGTATTGTCAGGATTTTTTTAAGTTTTGCTAATTTATAGAGAATGACACTTTAGTTTTTGTCTCTGAGTATTATTAAGTATCTTTTGTATATATTAGTCATTTGAAGTTTACCTTTGGTTAAATACTGTGCATGTGTTTTGTCCATTTTTTATTGCACTGCTGCCTTTTCTTTTTTCTTTTTAGTAAGTAGCCATATTAATTACATGTGGAACAAGTAGTATATTTTTTCAGTTTCTGGCTTGTCTTCTTTAAAATATCTTTGAACTTTTTTGTTTTTTCACTTTTCTGGTCAACTTTTCCTTTAAGGATTCCTCTTATGTTTGTTGATGAAATAATTTCCCGAAATCAGGATCTTAAAGCTCTTTTATTAGAAAAAAATAATTATTTTCTTCTCAAAGGGATAAAATTTGCCATCTTCATTTTATCTGGAGTTGAGTTTTCTGTGTTGTAAGTTGAAGTGTCAGTTTCATTTTTTCCAGATTGATACTTGTCCTGGAACCAGTTATTGAGCAGTTTGACCTTTTCCAAATGATCTCTTTGTCACTTCCTGCCTTATCTATATGGTCCTATTTTGGGGCTCTCTTTTCTATTCCATTGATCTATTCCCCTCCCCTTCTCAGAGTTATTTTCTTTAACAAAGTGCAGTCAATTCCTATTATTTGTAATACTTAATGTCAAGTTGCCGTGAACACTGAATTAGTGAATAAGGAATATTGCTCCTAGGGAAATACAGGCACAGCCTGCCAGCTCTGAGCACATGTTTATCAGCTGATCAACCTTGTTTTATATATGCTTCTGTTTAAAGACACCTTATTCATTGTATGTTGTTGATGTGTTAACAATGAATTCACATGAAGAGCACTGTAGTTCCTGCCGAAATAAATTTTGTCTAACACATATTGTCTCTGTACAGCACATCACAGCCTTGTGCATAGAAGCATAATACAGTGCTTTAGTGCTACACTTGAAGGCCATTTTTAGTAGTGAAACCACCAATGAGAAAGCACAAAAACATCAAAGTCTTGACATTAAATAGATCGAGAAAATGACACTTTACTGTATGAGAGTTGAAACAAGAAGGCAGGCAGTGCTGCCTTATTCTATCTTAGCTGGAAACACGCAAGTTTGGTGACTCAGTTTTGTTGCTCCATAAGTATCTGCAGATGACTGAAAATACCTCAAGTATTGATTTGGGAGTTACAAATAAATTTTAGTGAGTAGGCGAATTTACAAATAGTGAATTTGCTAATGAGGTTAAACTACTATGAAACCTGGGGAGAGACAATTTTTCAGAAAACTGTTTACTTTAGCATTTCCCCTCTCATGCTTACACTTACCTTTATAACATTTTGTCTTTAAAAAATAATGAATCACTCATATACTAAGCTCTGACTGGCAGATGCCAATATCAAAATAACATGTCTGGCCTATTTCACAACAAGGTCCATCCACGTTGTAGCTAGTGTCAGAATTTCTTTTCAAAGTAGAATAATATCCCATCATGTGTGTATGTATATATGCCACATTTTACTTACCCATTCATCTGTCAATGGATATTTGAATATTTGTTTCCATCTTTTGGCTACTGTGAATAATGCATTGGTATCTCTCCAAGTCCCTGATTTCAATTCTTTTGGACGATACCCTAAAGTTCCAGTGTTGGCTCATATGGTAACTCCTATGTTTAATTATTTGAAAAACTGCCACACTGTTTTCCCCAGCAGCCACACCATTTTACATTCTCACCAGCAATGCATATGTGTATTCATCTTTAGTTATTAAACTTTGTTATGAAGTATGGCATTAAATTATTAACTCTTGCATAGAATATGAAGTATGGATGCAAAAATATATTCAGTATTAAATCTATTGTTTGTAGTTTTTGCAGAAGAATTTGCGTAAAAATGTTTTTGTCTTTGCTATTGATTTGTGGCTGTCATCTCAATTTTGGAATCCCTATGGAGAGTTAGATAAAATCACGTATTTCAGTGGTGGCTCTGTAGCATTTTTGTTCGTAAGTACTCTGGATCTCTAAATCTGTTCATATTTTATAAAATACCTTTGATGTACACAATCAGAAGTGATTAGAAAATACATTAACACATTTACCAGGTGCCAATTATGTGGAAAGTTCCAGTCCCTGATAGATACAAAGATATATGGTCCTCACCATAGAGCTGTACAGTCTAAGGACACAAGACATAATCACATGAAAAACACATCACTGTGCTTGATTTATAATGTTACAATAATTATAATAATGGTATATGGGACAAAAATGAAAACATGTATTGCTAGTAATTGATTATTTTGACAGTAGTTAACCATGAACTTCACTCAAAGGAAACATCATTTTGTCAGGAGGTGTCTGAAAAGGCTTCATCTCTGAATTATTCTGAGTAGAATGTTTGAAGGATGCACACAGTTTTGACAGGTGGATAGAGGAGAGAGGAAGACTTTCCAGTTTAGGAGGAATGGCATTATACATGTCAGTGATTTTTGCTGCCTGAATTAACTGATATTAATTAGCATATTCCTGTTTAGACTAGATCAAAAATTGGATCAAGTCTATTTAACAAAAATTGCATGTTAAGTCCTGCAGCCCTGCATTCATCCTACCATGTTCACTGGGTGGTGATGGTAGTAGTGATAGGGGTAGCAGTAACAAGTTATAATAAGGTGATATTTATCAAGTGCTTTCTATGTGCCAGGTACTGTGCTAAGCACTTTTTATTCATATTCATTCTTCAGTACCCTATAAGCTAACAAATTAGGGACTATCACCCCTTTTTACTGGGGAAGCAATAGAGGTTTAACCAACCAAAATAACTATTTGTCCACAGTCACACGGATTGCAGTGAGTCATGATTTATATCCGGATAGTTTGGTTCTAGAACTAGATAACAGAAGTACCATTATAGCACTAAATGTGGAAAAGTCTAGTGATTTTTTTTAACCACTTGTAAACGTAGCAGCTTCTCTGTGTGACTGATGTTTAACATTCTGGCAAATGAAGGCTGTTTTTTAGCTGGAGTGATGAACTAGTGGTCTGCTCCTAATGAGGTCTTATTTTACATGGATAGCTTCTGTAGGTGCTCATAAGTAAAAGATAATGGGGTAATCTTTCTGTAAAGAACCTTAAATATACCTTAAGCTGATATCATAGCTGAAAGGTAGCATGAATGTAAAATTTTTTTTTCTGATGAAACCCTATCCAGTCTAGAAATGCACATTCATTGCTTTTTTTGTCAGGAAGGGGCAGTTGAAAATAAATTTTTCTCTTTGGTGGCTGGAGCTATCAGTACTGTTGCTTATTTTTGTAGTTACTTTGATGTGGTCACAAGTGTTATTTTGGCTGTATGGTTTTCATAAGTTGTATTTCTATAAATTGAGTATATTGCCCTATACTGTTGACATCATATATTCCTTTTCAGTAAAGACAGCATGGCTCGACAGATTAGGGTTGTAGAAAGTATGACTTAGCATGCCTGTCAGGCCACAGAAACCTGAGCAAGTCACCTCAGTTTTGGTGACTTGCTATTTAAGCTCTGTGTCTATTATTTTGACACCGACAGTTCAACACCCTCCCTACACACTTTTTATTCTTTTGAACTGCCAATTGCACAGAAGATAGCAGTGTAACATCTTTGACTTTTTAATTAAATATTTCTAAAAATTCTGTTGGCGTTCTGCTTGAGATAGGCCATGTGCCTGTCAGTAGTACTATGTTTGCTGGTGGTGATAAGTTTACCTTAACAAAGACCTTTCCACTTGAAGGTTCCTCCAGCCCTAGATTAATACACACAACACAGTTCAGCGTTGACATAATCAGTGCTGGGATAGAAGACGGCAGCAGACACCCATTACTGTGTTGACAGAAAGAACAGACTGTCTTGTAATAAAACCGTCTCTATCCTTAAACTCACAAGTGAGGGTCCTGTCAGAGAGCAGTCCTTTATTTACAAGATGACTTGTGATGTACACTCATTTTGAGATATTCCATAGTCTAAACTTGGATAAATTGTACAGCAGCACTCTTTGTTCAGCGTATGGACATGTGCTCAGTGAGTGTCTACTCTGTGCTCTGGCATTTATAAATTGATCAACAGGAGCTTAGTCATATACTCATTCTAAATAGAAACAGGTAGTATATAGTTTAAAATGATATTTCTATGGAAGAAGAGGAAAATAGATTTTGAGGAACAAATATCAGAATTCATTTTAAATGAATTCTGAAATTCATTCTGAAATGAATTCTAAATTCATTCTGATGTTTAATATAGACATTTCTTTAAAAGTCATTTTTCCTAGTACCACATGAACCCTATGGATCAGCCAAAAGTCTTCTTGTTATCCTTGGTTGGAAATGATTGCTTCTTCTAAGTCTTGTAGCAATTTAAATCTATATTGCATTTATCACATGCTAAACTGCAGTGCTATCTTTTTGTCTGCACATATAGTTTCTCTAAATCTTAAGATACCACCATATTGTGAGTTCCTGGGGGCAGTCACCATGCCATGTATGTCTGTAATGCCCTACCTTGATGCCTTACAAGTAATTGGTTCTTAATATGTCTTACATTGAGTCATTAAATAATTTTGATGGTTTCTTGACTTCTTGTAGTATTTTAGGAAAGGAAGATGGATCAACCTAGTGGAAGGAGTTTTATGCAAGTATTATGTGAAAAATACAGTCCTGAAAACTTTCCTTACCGCCGTGGTCCTGGGATGGGAGTCCATGTCCCAGCCACACCTCAGGGCTCTCCTATGAAAGGTAAGAATGATGGGACCTAAATAGCAGTCACTAACTAGAACTTACCTAGTAGAGTAAGCCTGAATATTGCCTTGTTTCAAAATGATTTCCTTTCTTTTGAAGTATGGGTCAAATAATCTTTTTCCCTTGCTATGATTTCAGTTTTTGAAAAACCTGAAGGGACTTGTTTTACTCCAGATTGACTGCAAAGCATTTTAATTGTACTCATAGGGCAAGAAAAATATGTGAGTGATAATACTTAAAATGCATATTCTTTCAAGGAAGTTGAATTGTACAACATAGTTTAAGAACTGAGCCTGTGTCCCAAGGACTCTATAGCCCAGTTTGAATACAAGATACTCACATTTGGGAAAATATAAATGTAGTTCATAGTTGTAGTTTATGTTGATTCTAATAAATGCCACAGTGATTGGGAAAGAAACTTCGAAGAGAATTAATTAATATGGTCAAGAGAGCATCAAATCTATGAGACTTGAACTAACCCTTTAAGAACACAGAATTTGGTTAGAGAAGAAATAAAGACATTTTAGGAGATGGATTATGGTGTGAGTGAAGATCTATAATAAGAAAAGGGCAAAGTGTGTTTTTCCTTTGCGTTTTTGCTTGCTGTTTAGCAGTTCTTGGAAGTAGTTCTTTGTAATTATGGAGGTTAATATTGAACAGCGTTTTAGTTTCTATGTCCAAAGGTTACTGTATGTGTGTTATTTCTCAATGCAAATATATTACTACTCCATATAAACTGGAATGGCAGAAAGAACTTCTTACTTGGTCATTTTTTCTCGGGATACATTCCTACAATTTGATATTGAAAAGCACTCAGTTAAAAAACCATATAATCTAAGGCCCCCATTAATAAAATATTATCTCTGTAAGCCCTTGTGTTATACCAAATAGGGAACAAATGGTTTAATTTTCATGTTTATCTGAGATAGTAAGAGTACTTTTATTTTTTAATCAGGCAATAGTTTGATTACCCCAATTTGACCAAATGTATCGCATAATTTCAATTCTGAAACACTTTCCCCCATTACTGTTATGAATTTTTAAAAGTCTAATTTTCATAGGGGACAAATTCTACAGATTATGAACTGGGAATGATTGATGGGCAAATATAAGAGAGTGTTATGTCGATTTTGAAATAGATCCACTTAACTGAGGAAGATTTCTTGAATAATATGAACTTAAAGAACAGAAGTGTCTTAGCATATAGACTGTCTAATGGTTTGAGATCATTTTTATAGCAGCAAAAGGTGCAAATACACATCATATAGAGGGAAAAGAGCTATCTGGAGTGATATTTTTGTGCTAAATTAAAAAAGAATCGAGACCAATAAGGAGACAACAGTCCAGACATGAATCACAAGAATGTAATGTTCAGAGATGGCTCTGTTGTTGGTGACTGAGATGAACACTCCTGCCAGGAGTTAAAGCCTAGAGGACTTTTTTGTTGGTACTGATCCAGTATTTTTAATTTCCTCCTGGGTCATATTTGATGGTCTCCCCTCAGAATTCAGCATCCTTGTATCCCATCATAGCCTATATTTTCCAGGTCCTGTGTAATTTCATGCCATTTGACTTTGAGTCCCGAGGGCTGAATATATGTAGACAGAAATTAGACTGATGTAGAAAGTGTTTTGTTCCCCCATGATTTAGATCGCCTCAACCTCCCAAGTGTACTGGTGTTGAACAGCTGTGGAATAACCTGTGCAGGAGATGAAAAAGAAATTGCTGCCTTCTGTGCTCATGTGTCAGAACTAGATCTTTCTGACAACAAACTTGAAGACTGGCAAGAGGTAAAATTATTAATTTTATCGTTGGATTTTGGTAAAATGCAGCAATTGCCATTACATTATTGTTTATGCTGTTACTCTACTGAATTCTGGTCCTCACTTGAGATTCTTGTTGTCTGTATGTCGCAAGATAAATAATTGACTGCTTCAACTGTTTCTTTGGCAAGTAGCTTTGTTATTGCTGATTTGCTTTTCATATATGTAAAAAGCACTGAAACACTTTATTCCAGGCATCAAGTGGTTAATGAGACTTAGGTTTCATGCTAATAATGCATGAAATTCACTACTACTATTTCAATATTTATTACTACAAGTTGACATAAAAATTGCTTGAGCTTCAAACTATTATAAAAATACTTATTCTACTGAAATTTATTCCAAATATTTTAGAACTTTTCCTTAGTTCTCTTTGGTGGTTTGACATGACTGATGTCTTTTGACCTCAGTGTAACTCTATACCAAGAATATAAATAAAGATATTATTATATTCTGTCTTATAATATATAACATACTTGATAGAAACTACCCTTAAGAATTAGGGAAAAACAGTTCTGCTTGATTTGTTCTCTTGCCTTAATTTAGGCTCTTAGTTCCCGTATGGACTATTGAAAAACTTTCCTAGTGGGTTTTCTTGCCACTGGTTCCCTTCTACTTCCTCTAAGCTGTCTTCTATAGCGCTACCAGTGTTCTTTTAATTAATGAAACACGACTGTGCTTGTTTGAAGTCCTTTAATTGCTTTTCATTGCCTGGAAGCTGAAGTCTGAACTCTCTATGGTAGCCCTCCATCATGTGGTCCTTTGCTGTTGCTAGAGCTTTATCTACACCTTTAGCTGTATGCTTTTTCTTGCAACACATGATAAACTCTTGGCATGAAAAGCTTCCTTGCTTTTATTCATTCTGAGCCTACTGTTCCCTTTCTCCTCTTGTCTGCCTGGCCACTTCCTTTGGATCCAACACTTGGCCCAAGTTGCTGATCCCTATGAAATGTCCCTGGCTCTCACTCAGGTAAAGTCAGATTATACCAGCACCTGTAACTTGCTGCTGTGAAAGGGCTTATCACAACATAGAGCAATCACTTGCTTATTCAAAGTAAAGATTTTGTCTTTTTTATCATCAGCATCCAGCATGCTAGGCACTCAAATATTTGTTGACTGCATTAATGAATGAATGATTACATCTTAAGAATGTAAGACTACTTGCTCCAACTTTTCCTGTGGTCAAAAGAAATTCACTTAATCCTTCAGTTCATCAGTTTGCTCAGCCATAAGACAGGAATGTTGATAAGGCCGAGACACTTTGTAGGTGTTAAATGCTACCTGAATTCTAAGACACCTTGGTTATTTAAGAAAAGTCTATCTATAACCTAGTTTTCTTCGGTTTCTCATTTATTTATCCATTTCATCGTCTCATTTAACCTGGTAACTCTGCAGTCAGTCATATTCCCTATTTTGATTAAGATGTTTACCAAAAAATTTAAGATGTGTGTTACTTAATTTCTAAGTGACTTATTAATATATACAGATTTATTGGACTGTTTGATGAAACGGTCTCTATTTGTATATGTATTTATTAATTGATTTATTTATAAATAATTTATATAATTCACTGTCCAACAAATTACAACCTGTGCCTCCTTGGTCCACTGAAAGGCTTAATTGACATGTATGCTCTGGCCACACAGCACAGAAACCAAGTACCTCGTTAGTCCCCCTTCTCTTCATTTCCCACAGTAGTCCTGCTGCTGACCCTTTGGTGAGATTTTTTTACCTGCGTGGAGGGGGGAGAGGGCAAGTTGGACCAGAACTTCCTCTGAATCATTTATGCTTCTATGTTTACAGACAGATTACTCTACATATATTTCTTTTGAAAGTATACAGTTCCACAAAGATTTTTGCTTTGTGCTTTGGTCCATGTTTTGACCACTTGCAGCTTTTGCTAACTGGTGGGAACAGTCTAATAGTGATAAAATTGCTACTTTAGAAGAACAGTATGTAAATATGAATCGGAATTCAGAGTTTACACTAGGTAATTCAGTCTTTTCTCCGCTGATATAAAGACGGCCACTAATTGTTTCCCAGGCTACCTTGACATAGATAACCAGAGGGTCATGAATGTTGATTTGTGCTCTGTTTGTGCTCAGTTGTATATTCCTTTATGTGCTCAAGAGTCCGTTTCCAGCCAGTGTTCAAGTGAACATTTGTTTCTGCTATCTTCAGGTTTCCATTTTTCAATTTATTTTAGTTTTCATCATCCTTTGTATTTTGTCCTTATTCTTAACTACAGTTGATCCCAATCTTTTGTAGTGTATATAAGAGCACAGAGAGATGGGAGAAAAACTACAAAAAAAGATATTGATTTTTAGGATTTATTAAACCCTGTCAGGCTACAAATGCCTCATAGGTCGTGGTTTTAAGACATTACATTTCAACCCCATTACAAGCCATTACCAAAAAGATCACTTGTTCTTGGCCATTAACTAAGTTTGTTTTAGCCAATATTTGATGTAGCAATGTGGAACAGAGTAATATAGTTTGTCCTTTTAGTGTTTTGAATGACCACTAATATTATGACTGCATCGAGAGATGAAGATAAATAAGAGTGAGAAGTGCAATACTTTGGGGGGAGGCAAGGATTTGTCTCTGCCCTTCTAAAATTGGGCACCTATGTGTAAAAAAAAAAAAATGCATTTTTTTAAGCTTTTGTCTTGAATTTTGGGCTAAGTAGATTTTTGTCTGACCTTTCCCAAGGTATCTCCTTTTTTCTCTCTTCCTTATCAAAACCGTTTTATAAAAGAAATTAAACCAAGTGGTTGAGAGGAAGGTGGAATTATCCACACAGCTGAGGCATAAAAAGGCTTGGGTATAAATTACAGATTGTTATCTTAAAACCCTTTGCCCATTTTCCTAAAACTTTGGTTTCTTTCTTTTTCAGAAGCCAGAGTAGAGGGTCCTCTGTTAAATCATAGAGCTGTGGCTATCTAAGAGATGATGCAAGGTCATCCCTGTGTCTCTGCCATGGGTATATGTGACTCAGTCCAGCTAGAAGAGTGGTTTTTTTATTTTTAGAATCTTTAAGAAGGGAAGTTAATGCACTGCCCTAGAAACTCACCAAATGTTAGCCTTTGGTATTAGTCATTTTTTCCGTTAGATGTTAAGTTTATCTTGTGAAATAGAAGTAATAGTTTCTAGAATCTAATTTACCTACTCAGTAATTTAAAAATTAATCATTAATTTGAAAATGATTTAAATTTCAGCCCTTTGAGGAAAATATTTATGTCTATCATCTATAACTTTTCTTGTATTTTTACATTATAGTCCAGCTTTATCTTTTTGGGATATTCCAGAGCTATGGAATGATATATATTATTCCAAATCTTTATTCTAAATGGAGAGTAATATAAATGCAGATTATGAAGATTGCATTTCATACTTGTTAGCCTTGGGAATTCTCTCAGAATTGTTTCAAAACATTCTTTGGAAGAACAAAAAAAAAGAATTGTTTCAAAAACCCTTAAATTTATGCATTTTGGAGTATTTCCTCTTTACTATAAAAAATATGAGGCTTAAGTTTTTAAGTTTTTAAGTTTTTTAAGGCTTAAAAATATGTGGCTTAAGTTTTCTTTTGATTTAAATGAGGTTGTACTGTAGTTAGCAGTTACTCTTCATGCAGTAGTAGGCACACACTTCCCTTTCATCTGTTTTAGCCCTTAATGGAGGCAAAGCTTAACTGGTCATCATCTTCTCTGTGAAGTTCCTTCATGTCATCACTGTTGAGGTGGTAGAGGACAGTACAGGGTTGGTCCCTGCATGGACTATTTAACTGTTTTTTTGGCTCCAGACAAACTCCTCATCATATGTTGCACACAAGTGTTGGAGTTGTTTGATCATAAGAAGGATCAAGCAGAATACATGCAGACTGGTATGAAATCCTTACATTTTAAACTAAAGCTTGGTGTGTTTTCTGTAAAAGATAGTTCATTTCTTCGTTTCTTTTTCTGTAAGATAGCACATTTATAATGTGAAGATAAAAATGATACAACTTCAAAGGATAATGTTTAGAATAGATGAAAAAATAGGTCTGTGAGTCATTTTTCCCAGCATGCTCCTCTGAACCTTCTTGGAGTTAATCTACTTCTCACTGATTTTAGAGCTCCTGAACTTTACAGCACACAGTAGGTCTCATAGAAAGTGCAGATTACTTTTCTTTCTACCAGTAGTTCTCAACCAATAGTTCTCTTGGAACTCTCAAAGAAACAGACATCCAGGTCCTAACAAAGAAGCTTCGGATTCAATAGTTTATGGTAGCTCCTGGGAATCAATTTACTTCAAAAATTCCACTGATGATTCTGACCTATAGCCAGGGTTGAGATACCAGTTCATATTATACTTGCCAAGTAAGTTATAATTACATTCATTGAATGATTTTGTGCCATTAATTTACTTAATAAATTAAGTGCTCACTGTGCAGTAATGAACTAGGTAAGTACTGTCCTTGCTTCCATTCTATTGGGTATTATGTACGGAAAGAGTTTCTAAAAGATGTACCAATCAGTATGCCAAATGCTTTATACACCTATCTCATTTAATCCTACCAACAATCCTATAAAATAGGTGGGTACTGTTTTGTCTGTTCTACCCATGAGGAAACTGAGATTTGGAAAAGCTAAGAAGTGTTGGAACCTGGTTCGAACCCAGGTTTTCTGACTCTGAAACCAGCCCTAACTATTCTGTTCTGTTCCTCTTTTCACAACTTTTACTTACCACTGCTATATGCTTAATGTATTTACTGGGCTTCTAGGCTTATTTCATGCTTGTTAAGTTAGTCCTTCATTATTTACTGGTTATATTTATGGCTTATTAGGTATTCTATGTTGGAAAGAACAATGGCTCTAACTTAGTAATCCCAGATCTGACTTGTGACTGTGAGACCCAAATTTTTTAACATCTCTGAGCCTCAGTTTCCTCATTTACTACAATGAAAGTCGTATGAGTATCCTGAAGATTGTTTTGAGAATTTAGTAAAATAAACTATCAAAAGATTGGTACTATGAAGAGCAAATAAATCCAGTAATGCTCATTTCCCATTTTTTTTTCTTTTTGTCTACCCACTTGCAAGCTCAATCATTAAATTGACTGTTACAATTTTCTCTTTTGTTGTTTAGTATGGGTGTTTTTTGTATTTGAGTAAATATATTTTAAAATTTAGTACATCACTGAACCAAGTTGAAGCTTTTTCTGATTGTGATTATGTAGTCAGTTTTGAACACCTGGATTGTTACCAGATGGTCTTCAGTAAACTTTTAATTAGCCTTAATGTGCTGAGAGTGAGAGGAAAGATATTCAAAAAGATTGCATGATTCCGCCTCAGCTCCTTAAAAATTTGCTGTCTAAAATGTCATCTAAACTATCTTCTCTTTATTTATCAAAGAGAGTATCATATAGAGCAGAATCAAAACCTTGCTGAAGGTAACATGGGAAATCTTTCTTTTGTTTTATTAATTTCCAGTGATGCTACTATTTCACAGAAAAAAGATCAAATTACTTGCCAAGATTTTTTGCAATTACTTCTGCATCTCTGTGGGTACCACACTGAAGAGGACTTTCAAATGTTAATGTGGAGATCTGCTCCCTTAGGCTCTCTTGAGCGTGATTACTATTTAAACACTTTTATGACTGCCTGATGTGTTTTTCTTGTTTTCTTCCTAGGTCAGTAAAATTGTGTCAAATGTTCCCCAGTTGGAGTTTCTAAACCTGAGTTCCAACCCTCTGAATTTGTCGGTTTTAGAAAGAACATGTGCTGGGTCCTTCTCTGGGGTTCGAAAACTTGTCCTCAACAACAGCAAAGCTTCTTGGGAGACAGTCCACACGATACTGCAGGAATTACCAGAGTAAGCCCAGAAAGCATGGTGGAGAGAGAGCTGTGTTGCCATCTGTTGTAGTACATAGCGTTACTGCTGATCTCCCATCTCAGAAACACTAGAACTGCAGACTGAACAGAGAATGAGGTTAGAAAAATGAAGTAACTAGAATGAGGGTGTGAGGGTAATCTGGTAACATTTTCGTTGGAATACTTGCTCAGTGTTGAGTAGCTCCAAGACATAGGATATGAAATCCTTTGACGAGAAAATATTCCTGAGAAGCATTTATCATTTCTAGATCAACCCAGCCTTTCTCCATTTGAATCTTCTGATTACCTGATTTCAAATTTTGCCTCAGCCCTTTTCTGTGGGAGGAAAAAAAAATCTTAGTATCTCTAAATATATAAATACAGAGAAGATTAAGTGCCTGCTTTGCTTGATGGGAAAATGGGCCTCGTAGTCTTTTCTATAATTTAAGCAAGAAATCATATTTTTTGCTTGTCAGTTTAGAAATGCTTTGTTATGTCTTGTTTGTATCTATCTTTGTATAGGCACTTGAGTATTCAGGGGAAGTAGTTTAAAGAAATATATCATGGTTCTTTGAAGGTCTAAATACGGAAATTATCAAAACCTTACAGAATCTGGTTTCACCCTGCTTTTTCCATCTTATTTTCTCACTCTCACTCTAATTTAAAGATTGGTTTCCTCACTACATGCGACATCTAGCATGGCATAGAATAAGCTTTTAAGTCCCAGTTCTACTAACCATATGATCTTTGATGAGCTAATTAACTTCTTTGAGTTTGACTTACTTATCTGTAAAATGGGCACTGTTGTATCTACCTTGCAGAAATAGAAGTGACAATTTATTAAGGACATGTATCCTCCTGCCACAGGAGTTCAATAAATAGTAGTTTTTATTTCTACTTCTAAACATTTATTCATGATGTTTCTAGAATTTTCTTCTATCTCCTCTCAACTTATGCAAATCTATTCTTCCTTCAAGGTCTTCTATCCTCTCTGATTGTTCTAACTAGAATTTCAGTTCCATTCTTATGTAAACTACAATTGTGCTTACAGTTAGTATCGCTAATTTAGCACTTACTTATTTAAGCACAAAAGTAATTTATTACTGGGTTATATCATTCTCTGCTGTTCTTTGTATTTTAGGTTTTATCTTCCCAGTTATATTTTAGCTTAAGGAAGACATCTTTGTATTTTCTCTACAACACTGAGTAGTCTCACAGACCATAGGCATTTATTTACTGAATGAGTGAAAATAGATGCATAGAAACCTAACTGCTTTAAACAATGAGATCTTTCCTTTTTTCTCTGCAGTTTGGAGGAGCTCTTCCTGTGCCTTAATGACTATGAAACAGTGTCTTGTCCTTCTATTTGCTGTCATTCTCTTAAACTACTACATATAACAGACAATAACCTCCAAGACTGGACTGAGATTCGCAAGTTAGGAGCTATGTTTCCCTCCCTGGATACTCTCGTCCTAGCTAACAATCATGTGAATGCTATTGAGGAGCCTGATGATTCCTTGGCCAGGTTGTTTCCTAATCTGCGATCCATCAGCCTCCACAAGTCAGGTGAGGTGCAGGCTGTGTTCCCAATCGACGTGCGAATTGACCTGAGTTTGATCATGAAATACAATAAAAGGAAATTTCTTTCTGTCATAGCTCTGCCTTCTTATAGGTTGAATTATCAGGAATGACATGCTGAATAATATTGACTAGCTAAATTGAAGGTATTCATTTTCATAAATGCTCTGATAAATATCAAGTGCTATATAGAATTAGATTAGCTATTTAGATTTTTTTATTACAGAGATTCTGCTATGAAAAGAGTGAAATGAAATGAATGAATTAAATAGTAAAAAGCAGAGTAAAAAGGGTCAAAGAACCACAGGCTAGAGCAATTTGTCTGGATTTAAGTCAAGAAATGCTAATCTGTATACCTTTCGAATATGTACTTTCCTTTTCTAGCATTTATATATAGTTGGCTGCCAGTTTGTTGCCATCTGATGCATTGCTGTATCAAAGCAATGATTATCTTTAGTCTTTATTTTTTAATTAATACTTTTTTTGAGTAATTTCAGATTTTATGGGTTTGGACAAATGTATAAGGACATGTCTCCACTATTACAGTATGATCCATATCCATTTCACTGCCTTAACAATCCTCTGTGCTCCTTCTGCTCACCCTTTCCTCCCCTTTAATGCCTGGCAACCACCAATCTTTTTACTGTCCTCATAGTTTTACCTTTTCTGGATGTCAAATGGTTGGAATCACACAGTATATAACCTTTTCAAATTGACTTCTTAGTAATATGCATTTAAGTTTCTTCTGTGTCTTTATGGCTTGATAACTCATTTCTTAGCACTGAATAATATTTCATTGCCTGGATGTACCATAGTTTTTCTGCTCACAAGCTAAAGGACATCTTAGTTGCTTCCATGTTTTGACAGCTGCTCTAAACCACTGTGTGTAGGTTTTTGTGCGAACATGGGTTTTCGATTCATTTGGGTCAATACCTAGGAGAGCAATTACTAGATCGTGTGGTAAGAGTATGTTTAGTTTTGCTTAAGAGCAATGCTTAAGATTCCTGTTGTTCTACATCTTGTTAGCTTTTGGTGGTGTTAGTGTTTTGGATTTTGGCTGTTCTAATAGTTGTATAGTGGTATTTCACTGTTGATTTAATTAGCTATTCACTAATGACATATGTTGCTGAACATCTTTTCATGTACTTACCCACCAGCTGTATATCTTCTTTGGCGAGGTGCACGTTCAGGTTTGTTGTCTGTTTGATAGTTTATCATTTTCTTATTTTTGAGCTTTAAGGTTTCTTTGTATATTTTAGATAATAGTCTTTTATCAGATGTGTCTTTAGAAAATATATTCTCCTGGTTTGTGACTTTTCTTCCCATTCTCTTGCCTATGTCTTTCTGCCTATTTCTTAAAACAATGAAATAACTAAAAATAACTGTATCCTACAGCATAAAAACATAAAGTTTAATTCCACATATAGGTTATTAAAGATGGAAATTAAGTTTTAAATGACAGTATTTTGCACAGGGAAGCTGTTTATTTCACAACTTGACAGCCCTTGCACTTACTGTATTCTTTCAGATGGAAATGCCATTCTGAAGGGAAGAGGATGGCTGTGAGTTGGGATAGTTATACAGCAGGGACCTCATAAATCACTTCTTCTACCCTTGCTGAAGGTTGATAAAAATAGGAAGGGCCTACATATTTCTCTGAAATGCATTTAATGTGTTGTAAAATTGACCAACTTCATTATTACAGGAATATTTGTCCTGCCAGTGCCAAGTATTGACTTGGATGCTACTTTTGCTCAGTCATAGGAAAAGAGTTGGGTTAGGACTAAATGACCTTATTTTGTTGCCACCCCTAATCTTCTTAGTGAGGTTCAGGTTTTTGATTTGGTTTTTATTTATTTTAAATTTTGACTGTTTTCCATGTGCCCCAAAAGAGAACAGTATGAAAGACAGTATGAGGACAGTGTAATATTTAGCTCCTGGTCCTCTTGACCTTGCCCCACCTTAGCATTTGCTTGGTAAAAATTTGAGTACTATAGTATCTCTCTGATTGGTCATTATGTCCTGAGAGTCTGTATTTGATGGAGTTGGTCACATCACTTTTTATTGGCACACGTCCTGTTTGTTAAAGCCTGTTACCCCCTTTATGAGCCATCTGGGTAGAGAATCAGTGGATCAGTAGATGTTGGCAAATAAAGGACTCTCTTACCACAGGATCACAGTGGTAGGAGGGGATATAGGAAAGCTTTCATGGTGTTTAACTGTATTCCAGGCTTTCCTTTGATAAAGAAATATTTCACACTCTTGTTTATGATCATTTTAACATTTCAGAAATTAATTATTAAAGTAATATTTTTTTGCTGTTTATTTTCTTGTGTGTTTTTCTACGTTTACTTAAACTGTGTATTTCTCAAATTAGGTTTACAGTCCTGGGAAGACATTGACAAGTTAAATTCATTCCCCAAACTTGAGGAAGTGAGATTATTAGGAATTCCTCTTCTGCAGCCATATACCACTGAGGAGCGAAGAAAATTGGTAATAGCCAGGTCTGTTGTCTTGATATTCTGCTGTCTTTTCTTGGGAACTTGTTGTTTGACTAAAGGGATCTTACTCTATTAACTATTGGGGAGGGGCAGAGAACACTGTAAGTTTATCTCTATTTCTAGAACAGACTGCTTGAAGGAGCTGTTTCCATTGCTCCATATCTTAAGGAAAGGAATACATTATGATGAGAAAGATATGAAATGTAATTGGCCTACCAAGACCACTGAAAATTTCCCTCACAAATTCATTCTATTTTCATGCTTTTTTATATTTACTACATTTGAACTGATAAAGGAAAAGTATGTATAATAGGAAATCAGATCTATATTAGTTGTCCCAATATTCTCTGTGTGTAACATAGTGGTTACTTAGAATGTAAGTATCTGAAAACTGAGCTCTCTCATAGTGTAAAACTTGAGAGCAGAATCTTTGTTTTCTTCTTAAGTGTAGACTAACTTATAATTCACTACTATGTTGTTATCTTCTTCATTCCACTCCCATGACTTTTCATATCTCAGACTCCCCTCCCACAGACTACTAAAATGTCCCAGGAATGTTTATTTTTATATGTGCCTTTAGCAGCAGTACATTTTGGCTAAGGTGTAAAGGGCCATGGAGCTTTGATTTGTTCTCTTTGTGCACTACACATAGTGGTTTTGAAAGGGGAATGGTGGGCTTTATGGTTCCCTGAAGAAGAGCAGTTCTTTAAACAGGGTATTGATCTTCCTGATCAGCTAACACCGCGCACACCTTTACAGCTTTCCAGTCGTTAACACATACATTATTATCTCCCTGAATAAAGCCGTTTTAGCATTCTTTTCTCCTAAGAAGAATTAGTCTTGCAGCAGGCCTTATACTTTATTTTCTTTACAGTTCTCTTGTTCCTACCCTGAACTCTGTAACCAAATTATACTGACTGTTCTGTAGATCTGTAATGTTTAATATGATGCCACTAGCCTTGGGCAACTTTTGTACTCTTGAATTATGGCTCATCTGAATTGAAATGTGCTGTAAGTCTGAAATAGATGCAAGATTTTGAACACTTTATATTAAACAATTTAAGTATATCATTAGTTAGTTTTTCATATGGAGTACAGGTTGAAATGATTAAATGCTAGTTATCTTGGGTTAAATAAAATATTTTATAAAGCCGCCTTCTGTTTTGTTTTACTTATTAAAATAGGACTTACAGTAAAAGAATTTTAAATTACATGTGTGGTTTGCATTATATTTAACTTGGATTCTGCTACCTAGAATTTTATATTGAAAGGTGAGGTAGGTTCAGTGTCACCTCTAAAAATAAAGCTTTAGATATTTTTGGCCCTTCTGTATCACATCAGTTGTTTGAGCAGTTGTACACAAGCAGAACTATATCAAATGCGCCTTTCCAGAGAATAAGACTGGGCCTTAAACCACTTACTTTATTTCTAAAACTAAATGTTTTTAATATCTTAAAATGCCTTTATTTTGGTTTATTTATAGATTGCCATCAGTTTCCAAACTTAACGGCAGTGTTGTTAGTGATGGTGAACGAGAAGATTCTGAGAGATTTTTTATTCGTTACTATGTGGATGTTCCACAGGAAGATGTGCCATTCAGGTAAAAATTCCTTATTAGTTTCATAACACTTTAGTCAATATTGAGGCAGTTTAAGAACTACTGTTTTAGAGCAAAATCTAATGATGTTTTTGGGCCCTCTTAGAGGACTTTGATGATAGGTTATAAAAAAGGAATAAACACAAAAGCATGTATTTCTTCTAGCCTTGCTTTTGTTCTGAGAATGCTTGGCTACGTATTTAACTCCTTCCAGCAGTTCCTTCTCCAGTCTCCATATTATTGATTCCTTTTTGATCCTCTTCTCCAGGGACACATTTTCATCTACCTCCAGAACTAATATTTCTTCTTTCACTTTACATCTTCTTTTGGATATACTAAGTCTTGCAGTTTGGAAGATTTGTCAAAAGTATACTCAATTTACAGTATATGGGAAGAGGACTGGAAAATAGACTCTTAAAGAAATATTAAAGGAATTAATTTTGACAACTGAATTAGTAATCATCTTTGAGTGTATGAAGAGTTAATATATTTGTTGATGAGGAACCAGCTATAATAGTCTATAAATGTAAAAGGAAATGCAGCAGGTATGATATACCTATAAACAAACTATAAACAAACACAGCAAAATATCCCAAAACAGGTTTAGGTGTTAAGGACTCGAATCACTTACCAAAACAGTTTTACATTTTCCTTAATGACTCTAGGAATAATATGAAATCCCATTTGACAAGAGGATTTCAGACAAACAGGATGCAAATTAGGACCGATTGTGAGTCAAATCAGTTAGTCCTGCTTACAAATTTCTGTGATTCTAATTCATTCTCACTGAACATATCTGTCTTTTGCCAAAGTTGTTTGTTATCTGTGGACTTTAAAGGGCATCAGCATGGTATAAAGGCTCAGCCAGTGCTGTATATAAAGATTTTGTGGTTTTACTAGTAGTATTTTGAAGTCTAAGCATTTAAAAATGTCAGAGAAAATTAAGAATTTTGTAGCTAACCACTTAAATCAGTTAAAAATAAGCAGGTAGGGTGAAATCGATATTACTGTGCCTTTTAATACAACCCAGAAATATTAAGTTAAACCGCGTGAAACATTTTTTACGTAAAAAATACCTAAATTTATTTGATTCACACCAGCATAGTAATGAAAGAAGTAAATATCTTGACTTCGAGCCTAAGTCTGTCATTATAGTTTAACTAATTTCTAGTCTACTACAAAAAGGTATGTGTGTATGCAGTAAATTGTTTTCTGTTCCTGAGGGTGTAATTATCCTAAAGCATTTATGCTTCTAGTCAGTGTTCTTGAATGCAGGTCATAGAAATCACCTTTAATCAGGGAAGAATTTATTAGAAGAATGTTAAGCTAGTTTGTACCCTTAGAATAACAGATGTTCCTCCTCAGAGTCTTGGATTTTTCATACTGTTGTTTTATTCTCGGCTGCACTTTGTCAATAACCTGGAACATACCATGTGGCCAACAGTGATAATTAGTTCTTTCTCTACATGTCCAGAACTTGCAGAATCCCTTCCCCACACACTGATAGGATACTCACTGGCCTCTACTAGGGATCAATCCCAAGTTGTCCTTAATTATCTGAGGGGACAATGCCTATAAGCTACTCCCTGTGCCAATTTTTTAGTGCACACAATAGAAATCAACTCTGGCCAACTTAAGTAGGATAGGAATTTAGTTAAAATAATGAAGATTATGTTGCTCACAGAACTGACAAGGTTAGAGATTTAGACTTGGGTAGGGTTGATGGGAAGCAAAGCACAGCTAAGACTTCTGTTTCTGGTTATACAAACAAAGCTGCTGACTCTGGCCACTGGACAGTCATCAGCAAGCTGCTGGCCTTCATTGCTCTCAAGACAATCACAGCCACCCCTTTGAATTCTTGACGCTCCCATATCTGCTGTGAATCTGTTAAACCTTAAATCTTTCACTGTATCTTAAGATTTAAAATTCCACTTACAGATATACAGGTTATGTCACCTTCCCATGTTCTAGCTTTCAGCTTTGAGTGAATAGAAAAAAAGATTTTCTACCTCTCTTTTGCTTTTATTGGTATGTGGTTCCTTACTTGTACATTTATCTTAGGTTTCCCTCAAATCAGAAAGGCATTGAGATACAGGACAAAGTCAACATATATCCACTAAGGTCCTTGTCCCCTAGTGGTTTTCCTTATTAGTCCCCTGGTAGAGTTACACATTTACTCAACAGATATATTTTGAGCCATTTTGATGTGCCAGGAACTGCGTTAGACACTTAAAAAAGAACTAGGACAGCATTCCTACTGATAGCAAGATGGAGTAGTGAATAAGCACAGGGAAGTTTGTATTAAATTGCCTTCATAATGAATTTAGAGACTATAAACAGGGTATTAGTACTATACTTATCTCATTAATTGCCTTCCAAATTATATGCAAAATCTCTACCTAAAATACCAATGAATAGTGAATAGCACAGTGCATAGTTAGTAAGAGGTGAAAATTTGACTTCCCAGGATGATTCAGTGTTTCAACAGAATCACATGTGAGCTTTAGTTTCCCAAGCAGGATAGATATATTCTTTGTTTTAGGGAAAACATTCTTTCTCATTTGACCATGAATTTTTTGAAATTAGTATTTAACTTGATTTTCCCATAATCTAATTTCTATAACATCCCTTAGCTATTATGTTCCCTGAGCTTTTTCTTCTTTCATTTTCCTTCCTTGAATCATTAAACATGAAACACCTCTACTCAACTTAAGTATAAGTAAAAAAAGTTAGCCACAATATCTTGAGGGCATAGGTAAAAAGCCACTGGGATCAGTTGAATGTTCTTTTTGGTAGCAAAGTCATGTTTTGAGTCGGTTGGATGTTCACACACATCTGTTTCCATGTGATTAGCCGTTTGGACAACAGAAGACTTTCAAGATGATCCAGAAAGTTATGTACTTTGTTTTCCTATGTCAGAATAAAATAAAGCTCCATTTACTTGAATTATTTCAGTTTTTTTATGATGAACAGAATAAATGTTTAAAGGGAAACAAACTTATTAAGAATTTTACAATTTCCAAATAACAATAAAAAAAATGGAAAAAAAAAGAATTTTACATTTTCTTACAGGTGCTCAATTATCCTTTTTATTGCCTTCTGCTGGTAGGTGGAGCTGGAAGTTTAGCCTCTCTGCTGTAGCTCTTTTTGGTAATAATGGACTAACACAGAAAAACAGCGATCACCCGCATGTTTCATGTTTATTTACTTTGTGAAACAATAGAAGATGAAAAGTCTCTGTTTCTGATTCTTGGCCTTTAGACATCATGTGTTTGCTCTTCTCAATAATGGGCTCTTTCTCTCAAAGCCTTCATCTGTGCCTTGTCTCCCCACGACCATGGGGCAGTGGTGTGTTATTTCAAAACCAGCGCAGTGTGTGCTGCAGGTGGTTGAAAAGATGTCCTCACTGGACTGGTCATATTTCAATTACTGGACTCTCATATTGTACCAGGAGAACTTCTAGGAAATAATTCTGTATTCTAGCTGGGTTTCAAAGGACAGTTTATTTACTGAATACTTAGTATGAACTAAGAGGCCCTGGGCCAAAAGCTGGAGATAAAAAGACAAAAAAAGTAGTGTCTACTCTAAAGAAGCTTGCCATCTGAGCTAAGCTAGAGATATATTTCCTTTGCTTCATCCTCCTAATGTTCCCAACCACTGCAAATCAGGTTACCTCAGGATTTAGTCCTTGGACCTCTTCTCTTCTCTACTTATCCCCTAGATACTTTATCCAGACCTGTGATCGTATGTGCCTTCTGTATTCTAATAATGGCCACATCGATCTCTCCGGGTCTGATCCGCCCCTGCATTCCAAGCTAGGATTTCCAACTGCCTACTCAACATCTACATCTGGATGTTTAAACCTAGTGTGTCCCAAATCAAACTTTTGATACTCTCCAGTGCCCTTCCTCCCCACCTTCCTCACCTGTTACCACCACACCCACTCTCTGCAGGTTTTCCTCCGTGTCTCCAATTTTCTACTTGTTCAAGACACAAACCTTGACATCTTCCTTGGTTTCTTTCTCTCACACCCAACATCGAATTCATTTGTTTTTATTCTCTCAGTTCTACTTTTAAATATATATATGTATATATATATATATATATATATAAAATCTGAGTACTTATTACCACTCGTTTTAGCTCAAGCTTTCATCATCTCCTACCTGTATGATTAGAGTAGTCTCCTAATTGGTCTCCCTAAATTTACTCTGCCACCTATACCTTTTTCTCCATGTAGCAGTTAGTTTATAAGGACTCAAGTTTACTAAAAACAAAGCTTTCTTCCTGTTCCTCAAACACATCAATCATACTCCCACTCAGCCCTTTGCACTTTTTCCGTTTGCAATGCCCCAAGTTAATTGCTTGACTCTCCCTCACTGATACCTTGTCAAATATTCCTTCCCTGACCATCCTATCTAAAATAGCACACCTCTGTCTCCTATGATTCTCTTAATCTACTTCTATTTTTCTTATTTATTGTCATCTACCTTCTGGGCTCCACTACAATGTATCATAAGTTCTGTGAAAGCAGGGACTTCTGGTTTGTACTTTGCTCTGTCCTCTGTGTCTGGAGTAGTGCCTAAAAATATAACAACTCTTCAGTAAGGTGAATACTTGAAATATGCTCTGGGAGCACAAAGGAGAGGTACTTTGCTAGAAAAGATGATAACTCTAGAAAATTTAGTTAATTTGGTGCAGGCTAGGAGAGAATATTCCAGACTAACTTGAGTCAATGGGAAGTAAAGTCACAGAAGTATTAAATAACTATGTGTGGTGAGCTATAATGATTTGATATGACCTTGTGAAAAGTGTAAGTGGGAGGTTGTAGCAGTTAAGACTGGAGAGGAAGGTAGGAGCCAGGACAGGGCTGTAAAGACCTGTGGTGTGCAGGCCAGGAGGCTAGCATCTTTTCATGCCAGCGGTGGAAAATCATTGAAAGTTCTCTACTGGGAAGTTACATGGGCATATTTTGGTTTATATTTAGAAGGAGAAACTGAGAGACCCAGAGACCTAGTTAACAACTGAGGCTTTAATAAAGGATGTGTGATAGAGGTTACTTCTGTCTTTCTACAGAGTTATAACATTAGGGCTGAATTTCACTATAAAATTTGAAGTAGCTCTTACAAAAAAATTCTACTTGTGAAATTCTACTTGTTCTTTGATATAGCCCTGATTTCTCTAGGGGTACAAAAATATGACTTTGAGAAGAAGAAATGTGTCTTGTAGAAGTTAAAGTACACACACTTACCGATTTTGCCTGGCCAGTTATCAGATGGCTGTGCGCATTGCCTATATTCATCAGTTTTCCCTCTGTTTTGTGTTTATCGCTTCATTTCCTTTGAGAGGTTACGTTTAAATTCCTTATTTAGTACTTAACTAATACACAGTCTTCCTCTGTTGAGTGTTAGAAAGAGACAGAGAAAAAGGAAAACCATATTACTTTTCTTTTTAGTCATCATCATATCATGTATCTTTTGGACTTCAGTGGTTACATCTTGTTTTAAAGGACAGCAGGGGGAAGTAAATTCATTGACTTGGAGTATCTTTTTTAGACTTTAAAATTTGCTTTTAATAAAGAAGAAAGTAAGAGGCATAGCTCCAGTGAACAATTACTAGGTAGGAGGAAATGCTATTGTCAGAAATGGAGTAGCGAAGCCAGAAATAGGCTTTCTTAAAAGCTTGGCTTTGCTTTTACTCTTTTGGTACCTCACTTTCTGTTTGTCCCAAGCAATCCCTAAATTTTGCCCTGGGAAAGCTTTATTTATGATGTAGAAGATTATATTAGACATTCTTTAAATGTTTATTTGATAGTCATTAGTGGTGTGCTTTTTAAAATATGGGGACTGTTTTTTCCTGCTTACCACTAATGGCTTTTCTAAATGGAGCTGATTGTATCTTCATGTTATTGTGAGAGCAGGGCAGTAGCCTGTATTTGGACACCACCTCAATGAAGGCTTATTTTCTCTTGGATGCTGGAGAAATCCTAGTGTGCTGTGTCCGTTACCTCATATTCTTTCCAGACAGAAGACCTGCTGTTGTGGAGGAACATTCCTACACTGGACATGAGTCTCCTGGGGTTCTCCACATTGCCAGGCTCCATCATCCTCTGACAAGGGCCATGACACAGCACTCCTCACATTCAGATGGAGTCTGATGAGAAACAAAAGGGGCTTTCTCCTGGGTGCACCGTGGAGCGCCTCTGAAATGTTAGCTTTCCCTGTTGCTCACAGCCTTTGTCATTCCAATTACCTTGGACCTTATTTTGACTTCCTGCCACTTTCCCAGCCCAGCAGAAGATAAGCTACCTTTCTAATCTTGATTGGAGTTATGTATATGTATTTGAATATAACAGCAAAGAAAAGAAAGGATAAGAACCAGTCCACCCAAGTCACTATGTGGAGAGAATTATCTTTGGTGTCTGAACTTTTGTTTGAGCCAAGGGTAGAGGCCAGTTTTTTCTTTTTGCTTTTTAGAATTAAGCAAAAATATTTATAAATGCTGAGAAGAATAAACACTCATACCCACACTGTTCAGAACTAATGATTGTTAATATTTTACTCTTCAAGATTATTTTTTAATGAAAAAAATAATATTACAGTAAAAACCTTTTGGGTTCTATTCCCTTATGTCTTACTCTAAGGAATTTGCTATCCTTTATAGTTTTACATTTACATTTAAATCCGTAGTTCATTTTGAGTTAACTTTTGTGCAAGGTGAGGTATTTAGGTCAAGGTTCATTTCTTTTGTCCTATTATTGTCTAATTGTTCCAGCACCATTTATTGAAAAAGCTTTCTTTCCCCCATTTCTTTGCTTTTGCACCTTTTAAAAAAAATTGGAGGCTATATTCGTTATGGTTATATTTCTGGGTTCTCTATTCTTTTCCACTGATCTGTATGTCTATAAGTACATACAGCAATACCACACTGTCTTGATTACTGTAGCTGTATGGTAAACTTTAATATCATGTAGACTGATTCTCCCCACTTTTCAAGATTATTTTAGATATTCTAGGTCTTTGCTTTTCTATATATGTTTTAGCCTAAACTTGTCTCTGTCTACAAAAAAAAGCCTGTTGGAATTTGATGGAAATTTTGTTTAACTTATAGATAAGTTTGAGGAAGATTGACATATTCCCTATATTGGATCTTTCAGTATATCAGTACAGTATGTCTCTCCATTTATTTACGCTTTCTTTGATTTCTTCCATCAGCATTTTATAATTTTCAATGTACAAGTCATTTAAGTTTTTTGTTAGACTTACATGAGTACTTCATGTCATTTGCAAATAAGAAACATTTTACTTATGCCTTTTCAATCTGTGACTTTATTTCTTTTTAGTAACCTAGTGCAGTGGCTAGAACTTCCAGTACTATGTTGCATAAGAGTGGTAAGAATGGACCTCTTTGCTTTCCTTTGATCTTACGAAAAAGCATTCAGTCTTTTACCACTAAGAGTAATGGTAGCAATAGGATTTTTTGTAGATATTCATTATCAAGTTGAATTGGTTCTTCTCTACTTCTAACTTGTTGAAAGTTCTTATCATAAATGGATATTTTATTATTTTCAAATACTTTTTCAGTTAACATATGATATGAGTTTTCTTCTTTAGTTTGTTGACATGGGGGTTATATTGTTTGATTTTCAAATGTTGAACCAGCCTTGCATACCTTGAATAAATTCTACTTGGTTGAAGCGATAATTCTTTTTATACATTGTTGGATTTAGTTTACTAATATTTTATTAAGGATTTTCGTGTTTAAGTTCATGAGGGATATTAGTATGTAGCATTCTCTTTTTTAAAAACTGCATTTTTTTATGTTTTGATATCTGGTATCACTGGCTTCTTAAAATGAGTTGGTAAGTGTTTCCTCTTCCTTTTTTAAAGAAAAGTTTATGTCAAATTGGTGTTAATTCCCTGTTTTATCACTTAAAACTTTTAAAATTTTAATTGTAGTAAAATAAACAGCAAGATTTACCATCTTAAGCTTTTTTAAGTGTACAGTTTAGTAATGCTAAGTATATTTACTTTGTCATGTAGACAATCTCCAGAACATTTTTCATCTAGAATTGGAGCTCTATAACCATTAAACAGCAGCTCCCCATTACCCTGTTCTACAGTACCTAGCAACTATCACTCTTCTTTTTGTCTCTGTGAATTTGATTGCTCTGGATACCTTATATAAGTGGGATCATACAATATTTATCTTTTCGTGACAGACTTATTTCACTCAACATAAAGTTCTCAAGGTTCATCTTCATTGTAGCATGTGACAGGCTCTCCTTCCTTTTGATTTTTTTTAAAGATTTATTTTATTTTTGCATAAAAGCTGGGGTGCAGACCAGAGGTGTGGGGAGGTGAAAGGGTTCACCAGAGACAGAGTGGGGAGCAGAACAGGCAGATCGACTGACATACACTGCTGAGGGAAGCAGCAGGCGAGGCAGGAGAGGTCTGCTGTGCCATATGGGAATCTCCCAGGCTGGGCATTGAACTCACACCACAGCTGCCGCCAGCTCCATAGCGCTGCGCTTAACCCGTTGCACCACCAGGGAGGCCCTCTCCTTCCTTTTTAAAGCTGAATAATCTTCCATTGTACTTACGCATACCACACTTTATCTATTCATCAATCAATGGACAGTTAGGTTATTTCCACTTCTTGACTATTGTGACTAGTGCTGCTAGTTTGCACTGTCTCTTCAAAACCCAACTTTTCCTTTCTTTTGGATCTCAGAAATGGAATAGTTGGATCATATTGTCTTTCTAGAGTTAATTTTTGAAGAGCTTTCATACTGTTTTCCATAGTGGGTCCATCATTTTAAAATCATACCAAAAGAACACAAGAGTTCCAATTTCTCCCCTCCTTACCAACACTTATTTGTGTGTGTGTGTGTGTGTGTGTGTGTGTGTGTTAATAGCAGCCATCCTAGTGGATGTGATAAGGTATTTTATTGTGTTTTGATTTGTATTTCTTTGATGATGAGTGAAGTGATATTAAACATCTTTTCATGAGCTTATTGATCATCTTTGGAGAAATGTCTATTCACATTTGCCCATTTTCAAATAAAATTTTTATTGTTAACTGATTTCTTTACATATTCTGGGTATTAACTTATTATAATGGATTTTGGAGAGTGTGTGTCACAGTAATTACCCAGATAGTACAGATATAATCACTTAGTCAGTAGGTGATTTTATTCAGTTTCCAGTGGTAGAACTGGAACCTATACACATTGCTCTAGGCTATCTAAAAGATAGGTAGATAGTGGGTCTGTGGTAATTTTTTGCATCCTTATTTCATACCCAGTCTCATATCATCCCAACCCTACCCCGGCTTCAAGCAGTAGACCTGACTCAAGGTCCTAGCTTTTTCATGGAGTAAGTACTTCTAATCTCCTTTGTCTCACAGGACTAAACTTCCATTATTGCTTGCTTTGGATTGGAACCCAGTCCTGTGGTTTCACTTGTGTGCTTTGTATTTTTGTTCAGTTTCTGGTCCATGGAGATGTTTATTATTTTTGAGTCTGGGCTATCTTCTTGGAATTGAATCTTTCATATTTTATTCATTTTTTAAAACTCTTTATTCAGAGCAGAAGTTTGTTAAAATATGAATTCATGGCCATTTTGACTAAAGTCCTAACAATATAGATAAATGTCGATGAAAATCATTCTTTTAACTGCTGTATGTTATTCTAGTGTATGAGTAGATCCATTTATCCAGTCAATAGGTAATTTTGATGAGACTTTAATAAATAGTGAGTTGAAACAAAATTCTGACATAAGCCATGATTAAAAAAAAACTATGGGGAAAATAAAATACTAAGTTCAGTTCTAGATACTTTGCTATGTATGAAAGGTGAGAATAAATAATTTTGGAGGTAGGTAAAATACAAAAACTTGAGGAAGATAAGCAGGCAAAAATACCTAGTGCTTAAGTTAAGTAATAGAATGAGATTTGTGATAGAAGATCAGAAAGAGAATAAGGAAAAGAATCCAGGAGTGAATTTTTAGGACTACCCAAATGTAGATGGTAAAAAAAGGAATGAAAACCCATAACTAGATTGAAAAGAGTGCATTTGAAATATAGAAAGGTAAAGAGAGATCCTAGAATGATGCCCATTATTGTAGCAAACTGTTAAGATTATAACTAAGAAATAATGATAATCTGGAAACAAGACTTTTTTTTTTTTTAATTTTTTAATGCCTACCCTTCCATTCTCTAGCAATATATTAGGTTTGGCCTAACAAACTGAGTTTCAATTACTATATTTGTAAAAGAGTTAATCAATGATCTTGAAGGTCCTTTTTCATGGAGTAAGTACTTCTAATCTCTAAAATGTAATGTGATGTTTATGTGTTTTAATAAATAAGATGTTGGTTACCTTGAGAAAAGTTTTTCAGTAAGGTATAAAAGCCTTGTAGAATGTCAGGGAGATTTACCATATCAAAACGAGAGAAAGCATACTATAAGCAAGAGAGATTAAATAACAGCAGTCAGCTGTTTGGAATATATTTAGGAATCCTTAATAATGCCTCGGGAAACTAAATTAACTGAATGTTTTTCTTTTATGTATACATGAGTGGTTTGGTTCAACCAGTTCGCCATCAGGGATTTTTCATGTTTTATTAGTTGCATTCGTTGAAAAGAGAGATGTATGTATCAGGGATTTATTTTATAGAGTAAGATAGTTTTATTTAGAGTAAAGACTTCAGTTGATTCAATATGGTTCTAAATTTGAGGAACAATAGATTAACAGAATGGTTAGCTTATGACTCTTTCTTCTATCACCTGTGAGCACACCTTTGGACAGCTGTAAGAGATAGATAGCTCACCTCGGGAATACTTACAATCTCATTGTCATATAGGCACTTAATGAAATGTAAATCTTATTTTTCTTTAGGGTGTTCCTTGAGATTGTGAGCTGCTTCTTTACAGATTTGGAGACATGGGGTCCAAATGTGGAAGCTTTCTGTCACATAAAAGCCCTTCATTCTGGGCCTGCTATTAGTTTTCCAGTTTCCTAAAAATTACATAAAGTATTTAATGTTTGTATTAGTTAGGATAGTTTAGTAGGCTGCTCAGAGCTGAGAATGAGTTAATCTTTTGATTTTTTTTTTAAGATTTATTTATTTATACATACAAGCTGGGGTACAGGCCAGAGGCAGGGGGTGGCGAGAGGGTTCACCAGAGACAGAGTGGCGAGCAGAACAGGCAGATCAGAAATATACTGCTGAGGGGAGCAGCGGGCGAGGCAGGAGAGGTCTGCCGCACCATGTGGGACTCTCCCTGGCTGGGCGACGAACCCACATCGCGCACTGCCGACAGCTCCACAGCGCAGCGCTCAACCACTGCACCACCAGGGAGGCCCAATCTTTTGATTTTATCCAACTTTCAGTTTGAGGTGTTATCATGAGTCCACCTGTAGACTTAATATTTACAGTAGGAACCTGTGCGCTTTTTCAAGCCAAATCTCGCTGGAGTCATAGACTCACTCATGACTGGGGAAATGCTTCCAAGTATCTTGGGAAGTGTGAAGAGGGCAATAGGGCAAAGGGGCATACTTCTTCCCACCTGACCGTCATGGTACTAACACCTTCTTATGTGTCTGTCACATTGGGCAAATATGCTGTGGGCCAGGGGCGATAGTATGGAAAGACTTGCTTGCGTGCACTGGGAGGGAAGCCTCCGTGACTGCACTGCAGATGGCTTCGCCAGCCATGCCATTCTTGTTAGCACCACCTTCAGCCCCACTTTACTGGGAGCCTGATTTCTAACTTCTCAGTCAGAGACCCATAAAGTTAAAAGAATATTTTCTCTCAGAGGGTGTTTTTAATCTAATGAGGGGGAAGAACACAATACCAGTTTGGCTGTGGGTAGTGTTTTTCACAAGGTTGCAGATAGCATTTGGTTTGCGATGATCATTCTCAGTTGCCCATGTGGTCACACTGGCCTTTATGCTTGTGTTTCTATCATGCTTGGTAATTTTCCATTAGAAACTCTTTGTGGAATGGTGTTTAGAACAAATACAGTATATATTACATTTTAGCATTTGATTATTACAGTACATCCTTGTCATGTATGTAAGGTAGGCTTATAATATTTTGCTGAGTTCATAAGTGATGTTTATAAATATTAAATACATAATCAAATGGAGGTACTGATTGGCAGGGTATCAATTCAGATAATTCATTTTGAAGAATGCTTAGTCATCAGAAACCATTACCTCTTAACACTATAGCTTTGGGAAGAAAAAAATTCCTTTACTTCTTAAGACTATAACTTTGAGGCAAATGCTAATAAAACCTCAGATAATACAGAATATGCAAATATAGTTAAGTTTGAATGGACTTTTGAATCATGAATAAAATAAGCTGGAAAAGTAGGAAGAAATTGGTTTCTAAAATTTACTAGGCATCTCATAAAGTCATGATGTATTTATTGATTTACCCAGCTTAAAGATAATCCAGAATAAGATAATTACAGGTAAATACATTACAGGTTTTCCTTGCTATCCAAAAGTAGAATGTATCTGTTTGGTATGTTACATGATAGGTTATTTTGGAGGCCTGGGAATGCTATTTCCATTAATTTACATGAAAATATTTTTTAGCATTCCTAGACAGATAGTAATCTATCAAATGGGAAGTTGCTTTTGACCATCAGGGGAAACCTGTATTTTGTAATCATGATTTTCACTTACATAACTTTTAGGGGAACATATTCGAAGTGTCAATAATGAGTGAGAGCTCTGATACTTTTTCTTCATTTTTTTTTATAGACTAAAGAGTGACTATTTGTTATAGCCCATATCCAAACTTTTACTCATATATAAAGCCTGCTGACTTTACCTTAAGTTAATAAGTAAACATTGATTTTAAGACTTAAACAAATGGAAAGGCAGGTGTAGAAAGTGGTAATGTTGATAAAACAAAATAATACTAAAAAGTTGTGAAGGAACAAGATCATAAATGGCCTTTTATAGTCATTGTATTAGTTTTCTATTGCTGCTATAACAAATTACCGTAAAGTAAGTGGCTTAAATCACCTTGTTACGTCACAGTTTCTTTGGGTAGGGTGCCTGGGCACTGCATGGCTCAGCTGGGCTCTCTGCTTAGGGTTCACAAGACCAACATCACTGGATCAACAGGACTGTTCCTTATTGGAGGTTCTGAAGAATAATCACCTTGCAGGTGCACTCATGCTTTCCTTGTGGGCCCCTCCGGCTGGCGATTCAGTTGAGCAGTGATATGTCAAGTCCCCGTTATCCTTGGAATCTCTCAGATTTCCTCTTCTGCAGCTAGCTAGAAAAATTTGTCTGCTTATAAGAGTTCATATGATTAGATTTACCCAATCTAATTAATTTTATCTTAAGGTCAATTGTGCTAAATAACATAATTTTAAGAATAACATTAGGGGTTGAAGATCATGAGGACCAAAATTCTTGTTAAAGACTTAAGAATTTATTCTAGTCTAGTGGGTCTTCTATATTTTTATTTATTTATTTTTAAGATTTATTTATTTATGCATACAAGAACTTGCATACAAGAATGTAGGCCAGAGGTGTGGGGTAGTGAGAGGATTCATCAGAGACAGACTGGGGAGCAGAACAGGTGGATCTTCTGAAATACAGTGCTGAGGGGAGCAGCGGGCAAGGCAGGAGAGGTCTGCTGTGCCATGTGGGAAGCTCCCTGACTGGGGATCGAACTCTTGCTGCAGTGACTGCAGATAGCTTCATAGTGCTGAGACTTAACGTGTTGCTCCATCAGGGAGGCCCAGGGGTCTTGTATGATTTTAAATCAAGAGTGTTGTGGTCAAGTGTGTGGTTTATAAGAATCACTTTGCATATAATATAAACAAGAGTCAACTTGGGGTCACCCTGAACACATGGGAAACCATTTGAAGGGATATTGTTTGGGACTCAGTTATGGGTAACAGAAGCCACACTAGCTATTTTAAGAAGAAAGGAACTTAATAAAGGGGAAAAGTTACTTATGAAATCTTTGTAAGGACTGCCTTTGTAAGGATTCCCTCTTACCAGCATCACAGAACTAGCCCACCAAGGGACTGCTACCTCTGCTAGAATTAGATAAGTGGAGTCTGAGGAAGCTGCTGTCCCTGGTGCTGGATCACACCACCTTCGTGGTAATCTGGACATCAGCAAGCCAGGGTGTTGACTCCTGGAACAAGCTGCTTGAACTGCAGTATGGTAATTAAGAAGCCTCTAAAAGAACTATTCTGCTAGATACATTCTCTCTCCAGAGCCGTTGACTTGACTGATAGACACTAAATCTCATCTGCAAAGGGCTGTGGAAATGTAGTTTTTCAGCTTTTCAGTGTTTGCATCCAGGAAGGCTTTCCTGGAGAAGGCTGGAACAGATACTTAAGAGGCTCATCCAGAAAGCTATAGCAATACAGATTATTAATGACGGTGGCTTGGCTTTGCAAAGCAAGTGGACAAGACAGATGCAGATAAATTCATTGAATGGAAGAAGTGGAGAGGAGAAATAGGAAGGAATCAGGATGCCTGTCTATTTTCTGGTTAGGATAATTAGATAATTTATGGTAGTTACTGAGATAAGCAAGACTGGAAGAGAAGGTGATTGGTGAGTGACATTTAATTCTTTCTGGATGTGTTGATTTTGAGAAAACTGTAGGACCTTAAGAGTGTACCAATTATAAGTCATTCAATTTGTAGAAAACTTGACCATTTGTAGCAAAAGGACTAGTTTTTTTGCACATGGGTCACAATTTTGCATACAAATCTGTACATTTTTTGAGATTAATCCAGTTGGCTGTAGTCCCAAATGTAAATAAGCCTAGGATTACACTATTACTATATTAAAGTTTTATTTTTATTTTTAAGTAGTTTCAGGATTTACCACTAGTTATTTAATCTAATTGTTGAATAGTGTTTTTCTTTTATTTCTCTGAAGGTCTCTTGAGTACCCTCTTCCCTAAGTTCTTGTTTCAGAATATTTGCTTGTTAAATTTATTTCTGAACAAAACTTGATGAAGTGTTATATTCTTGGGTCATGCTTTCTGATTTATGTGTTTGGTCCGTAATGATGTTGTTTTGCTCCTCAATTTGTTTCACTATCTCTGCAGATTCTCTTTTCAACTCATTGTGCTGTTTATCATTTGTCTTTGAGCTCTTGTTTTATTATATTCTCACGCTTACTAATTTCTGAGCCTTAGGCATTGTCTTTTCCTTTAGTTATGTTTTCTTTCAGATTGAATTTTGCGCGTCCCCGTGTTCCTTTCTTGTATCTTTTTGCTGTGGTATGTGCTTAGTTGCCATTTTGTGTCTGGCTTGTTTTCAGAAGAGGGCCCCTCTCTCCAGACCATCTTTTGACTGAAATACAATATGAGTAAACTTTTCTTGACCCCTTCACTATTGTTTCTGCTGACTTCTAGACGGAGTTTGAGAGCCGGGTATTATCAATATAATTCTGCCTCTTTTCTATAGTCGGAAGGGGAAACCTCTCCAATTGTTTTTGGCATTTAATTGACTCTGTGGTTTCTGTCTCTTTTCTGAGATTTGTTCAATTATCATAACCTGATTTCACTTATTTTAAGGTATATGCTAGGAGATGGGCTAGGGAAAGACACATTTAGATTTTGAATCATTCACCTTTTCAGTGTGAAGTCTTGGAAATTTCCAAGTCTCGGTAGTTTTGGTTTTCTTTGTTTGGACTTTTTGATCTGTTTTGTTTGCCTTTGCTAAGACCCTGACATTCTGAAAGTGGGATGTAGAGCCTTCTGGTCCCAATGCTATGTCCTCATCTTCCTTCTGGCTGGCTTCTTATACCTTCAGCCCAGTTTTCTCTAAACTGGGAAGCATTTAGCCAGTGTTCTCAAGATTTTATCCTTACCCTCCTTTTCCATAATGGTTTCTGGGAATCAGGTTAGATTCCTTGCTTAGCTGAATCACGTAGTACAAAGCTTTCAGTTCCTTTTAAATAAAGCAGTAAGGTTATTCCCTCTCATGTTAATTGCTGCTGGTGATTTTTTTAAATCCGTTTCCAAAAAAATTATTTTTGACTCAAGTTCTGGGAGAAGGTTCTATAATCTGTTTTGTCATAATGTTACAGGGTAGGGTGAGGGATACCCCAGTACCCCCAATCTGCCCATTCTAAATAGGTCTGCCATCTGCCTCATCAAGACAAAACATACTCTAGAGTGTAAGACCTTTAAGAGATAAGAACTTTAATACAATTAGTGTGCAGTAGAGACAATTAGTGTACAAGAGGGAGAAGAGAAAGAATATAATTTCCAAATGAGATACCCAAAGTTACCCATCCCCTCGTGGGCAAATGCCCAACCAAACAGGGTTGGCCCAAAGCAGTACAGCTGAAGCCCGTAAGTTTGCAGAGTCTGAGGCACCTTCTGGTGGGGACCCGTAGAAAAGGGGCAGAGAAGGAGCCAGGCAAGTCTGAAAGGAAAAGAGCAAAATCAGAATCAAGATAAAGGCTGCCATTGTCAGTCTCCCTACAGATCTCTCACCCACGTCTGCTTCAAGTGGCTCCGTCCATTGTCCCCAAGTCCCCGTCACAAGTCCCAGGCCAGGAAGTAAGAGCAATTTCCTCACATGTCTTTCTGCTCCATGCGCCTCCTCCAGTCTTCTTCCTCCATTTCTGTCTGCTGCTTCTGCTGCTGTTTCTTCTCAGACTCCCCTCCCCACCCCCGTGTTTTTATTACCTTCACATTGTTATAATTTCTAGCTTCACCCTCCTGCCTAGCTCCATCCTTCCTTACACTGTTATAGTAACACCACTTTCTCCAAGCAGTTCTACTTAAGTACATTTCAGTCATATATTTTCTAAGAAGTCTGTGTGTTTTAATAATGAAAGCTCAGAATGGTAGGAATGTAACATTGGTATTTTTTAGTTGTATATAAGCTTGGAATTTACAGAGTCCTTACTCATCTGTTATTTTAAATATTTCTTTTGACTCTCATAAAGTCAGAAGGGCAGAACTATTATACCAGTTTTACTAATAAGGAAACTAAAGGACTGAGTGAGTTGCTAAGTTACACAACTAATTAATCATAAGAGAGAGACAAGACTCTGAAATCAGTTCTTCTAACTCCCAAGACTGGTGCTATTTTACCATACCTCGTCATTCCCCTTGATGAAAATGATTACCTCCATCCCCAACCGCAGACCTCTTACAGTGTCTTTAATGTGCATTCCCAACCGCGTTGTAACTGGTTTAACTGAGTTAAAACCCTAAGTAGGGTGAGGGCGGTGGAGGAGTTATTTTATGTGATCATTGCATTCTAATCCTGAACTAACCTCAGTGTGTCTTGGTTATAATAAAGCTAATAGCAGATCTTTTAAGCATTTTTTTTCTACCTCTGATGGGAAGGAAACTGTTTGACTTCCTCAATAAAATCAGACCTACATTCTCTAAGGCTAGGAGTGGAGACCAGCTTTCTCCAAATGGGAAACTTGACTGTGTGGGCCCTAGTTGTGCCTTCATAAATCACTCTCCTGTTGGTATGTTTTGTTCTTTATTCCTGTCTTGACTAAGGGATCTGTATCCTTCATTTATCACTTTCTTCCAAGAATATTATTCTTGACTCTTCTACAGATACTTTGTATTGTAGTCTACAAAACTAGACTGGAACATTCAAACCAGGTATCACTGAAAGAGTTGGGTTGACAGCTAACATACAGCTAGATGTTTCTGTAAGTTACAGCTTCTCCAGAACTCTGAAACTGCTGGCCTAATTCTATCTTCCTATCTGTTACAAAGGAACATATGCTTAGATCTGCCCAAGAGAGCAACTCTGCAGTGATTAGATTTCTGTTATCTTTGTAATACATACTTTTCTAAGATCTTCTTCCCTTCCTGAGCCTTTGCTTACATAATATTAACAGCAGACATGGGACCATCTTTAGAAGAAACCCTCCCTCTGTCCACAGGATAGTTTTACGTGACCTCAACATACCATATCACAGCCATATCAGGGTGACCTCTATCAGATCACAGCTTATATAAAAGTCATTCGATAGATAGATAGATAGACAGAACAGGATATTAGAAAGTTGTTGAGAGTAGCATCGTAGTTTACCTATAATTCTGAAGAAGTTCATAGTTCATGTACTGACGGCTTAAGCTGACACTGTTTGTTTTCCTTTGTAGGTATCATGAACTGATCACAAAATATGGGAAGTTGGAGCCTTTGGCAGAAGTGGACCTAAGACCCCAGAGCAGTGCAAAAGTAGAAGTCCACTTTAACGATCAGGTGGAAGAAATGAGCATTCGTCTGGACCAAACAGTCGCGGAACTAAAGAAACAATTAAAAACTCTGGTACAATTACCTACCAGCAACATGCTTCTCTACTATTTTGACCATGAAGCGCCCTTTGGCCCAGAGGAAATGAAGTACAGCTCTCGGGCATTACACTCCTTTGGCATTAGGGATGGAGATAAGATTTTTGTGGAATCCAAAACAAAATAACCTCTACCAGCCTTGTAAAAACACACTCATGAGGACTTCTTGCAGGGCATTTATTTCCAATGTTTTCTTTAGGAGAGGAAGAAGGTTGTTCTTGTTGTGTTTTGTTTGGTTCTGTTTTCTTTAGGTTTGGGGGTGGGGGGGTTTGTATATTTTCCCCCTGGAATGGGTAGGGGGCTGTTTTTGGTATTTTCTACCACAGATTTCTTTGGCCACATCTCCAGTTCTGCCTCCCTCATGAAACAGTGACTAAGAAATCACCGACTTCTTAATGTGTCCACTATTTGTCTATTGCTTGGTGATCATTTCCATTTGGGAACTTGTCAAGAGCGGCATGTCGGCCTGAGGAGGGCATCTGATAGCATTTACATCAGGAAATGAGCAACCTTTACTGAAGGGCCTGCCCCTCTCGCCCACTTCCTCCTTTATTCTCTCTTTCCTTTCTTTTTTTGGTTCAATTTTTCATGTGTCAGCACATGTTTACCGAATATTTTACTCCTTCCATAATTGACTTATTTTTCAACCTGGGTGGTTTTTGTTTCTTCATTTTCTTTCCTTTTTGAAATAATTTAAAGTGTTTTGAGCATGTTTCAACCTGATTCTAATCTCAGGTACTCGATTAGAACCTATGTTCTGTTAGGATCTTGAAGAAGAATAGATGTAGAGTTAAACTGTCTGGGAACACAGACAGAACAGTCTGATCTCTTTGAAAGTAGCTATCTCAAATGTAATGTTCCTCACACATTGCATCTACCGTTACTTCCATAACATGAAATATAGCCAGTTCCAGAGTTCTTTTATTTTTTGCTTATTGAGTGTATTTCCTCAAATCAATCCATCTTTTTCATACTTTAAACTGTTGGGAATAGAGCCCTGACTTTATGAAGAATCCAATAGATTAATGGATATATGTACCAGGAGAGTTGAGAATTAGGTGATAAACTAACCGCAGTATGTGAGAGAGGGTGGGACGAGGGGGCTGTGGGAGGAAGAATGCTGGGACTTCCTGCCTCTGTCACCATTTGCAGCCCTCAATCTTGCACTTTGCATTAAAAGTGGGTAATTTTAATCAAAGGGAACTTTAAATCCCAGTTCTTCCCTAGGATTTTGTGACCTCGTAACTGAGTCATTCTTTTTGTTCTACATTTCAATTTAGTTGCCCCTATGGAAGAACAACTTTGCCTAATTTTTGAGTAAAGTGTAAAAGCCAAAATTCAGAATTGCCTGCAGGTTCAATTTTTTTGCAGAAGCGTATGTAAAGCACTTTCCTTTTAAAAGCTAGTCCTCTACCTGCTCTGAAATCGTTTTTGTTTGTTCTTCTATCCCTTTGTTAATCAGATGCAGTCCCTTTAATATATATAGTTTTGTCTTTCCTGGCCCACCATGTTGACGGCGGGAGACCTGAGAATGGCTTAGTGTGCCGAGGGCAGAGGTGTGCACATGGAGTATTTTTTGAAGAATGTAATCATCTGAATGTGTTTAACCTTTTCACCTTCGTTACATGACCTTACCCCTCCTATAAATTCTTTAATTTCTTACGAAATTTTTAGATGACTCTTGTAAATTCTTCATGTATGGGAAGTTGCGTTTATTATTGCTACTTTTTAAAATTTCCTAAGCTCTAACAAGCAGATGTTTATTCTCTTAATGCACTTCAGGTTCAGTCTCTGTAAAGCCTTTGACTCGGGTCTGCTGAGTCAAATCTACATTCACTGTAACATTTAAAGGTGGAAACCAAAGGGTTTAAGAAAGGTGAACGAGGCCTCGTCTCCTCTGCTGCACAGGTATCTCTCAAAATCGATAAAGTGAGCAATGGAGACCCAGGCTGGATACAGCCAAGGGCAATTGTTTTGCAATCACATTCTCCTGACAGGTTTTTGGAAGTGGGGGGTGGGGGGAAGTGTGGTAACAGTGTTGTGAAAATGAAAACGGGGTGCTTGTAGATGTGTGCATGGGTGCAGATGAGTTTGCAAGAGAAACAGTGTCATCGAGCCCGTTGCTTTTGTCAGACTGGGAAACAGATGCGCTGTCCTATTTTGAGATTTTATGACCCCTGACTGTCTCACGGCAGAAGGCAGAGTGAACACTTATGTCATACTTTAATCATAAGTGAAATGGTCACAATAAGATATTTTATATATGACAAAGTTTTATGAAATGCTTTTTTACTGTTAGGGACCTGTACCTTCTGTTATCACAGAACAGTGTCCATCAACTGCAGGCCTAATGCTTCGATATACAGTTGCATGTCAGGGGAACTTCTCATTTAATTCAGTGGACGAGGGTATTTTTAGAGCATTGCAAGCAATGGTTTTAATAATTGCTGAGTAAGTTTTGACTAAGCCAAAATCTAATACAATTACTGGGTCTTTAGAGTCACAGAACAGAAGCAAGTGAGAAATACTATTTGAGTATGTGTCCCAGTAGATGCACTTGGGGAGCTGAGTAGATACTGCTTTTGAACAATAAAATTGGTGCTGTGTAGACACTAGCAACTAAAATTATCTACATAGCGGGCCAAAAAGAAGGAACGAAGAGACCACGGACCTTTGACTCTATAAGTTACAAATAATTGATTGCTGCAGCTTATCTATTTTAATATTGACTTGATCCAGACCCAGTGACATTTAGGGAACAAAGTGCTGTCACCGCCAGCGTTACGGACAGGTCGCTGCAGGCACGGTGTACAGAGCATATCTTTTCTCAAATAGAAATTTTTTTCAATTGGGACGAAGGAAAGGGGTAGTGAATGAAAGCCACGGGTCCTTCTACATGTGTGCACGGAGCTGCTGAAACCACAATAGAAATCAGTTTTGAATATGAATTGTTGAAATACCCCAAACTTTTAAAGGGAAAAAAATTCAGAGTCATATATCTTCTTTCATTATTAAAAGTTTCTGTTGTTTCTGCAACCTATTGGCCACCATTGCCATAAATACAAAAGAAAGCAGCAGGTGTTCTAGAATCTATTGTTTCTTTAAGCCTTTTGGTGAAAATATGGGCTCTGTGTAACAAACATGGGCTAACATGTGTAACATGTGTAACAGAGCTGAATGCTTAAAACAAACTGTGCTATGCTTTAAGACTTGTTTACTGAAAGAAAGTTCACTTCTAACCTGTTTCTGATGCATTGCTAAATCAACAGTGTTACAAGCAGACAACACTTGTTGCCCGAGTTGCTGGTCTATTTGAGACAGCTGGTGATCACTGTTGCTAATTCCTGCGTGCATGAGCGTGACTTCCTATGTGGGAAGTGCCAGCTCCACGACATGTAAGACAGTAATGCAGAATGCTAGATTGTTCTGAAGAATGTCATCTCTCTTTATGAATTTGATTTTCCCCTTCATTCCGTGTTAGATTGAAAATGCAAACAAGCCGCTTTCAAGAACCCCCAGAAGCTATCTGTATTACCAGATGTGTTGTGAACACTCTATTTTCCATAGGTGCTTCCTTAAAATATATGTCCACTGTAGTGATGGAGAGGGACTGGACTCTCTCAGGCTCTTTACTTGCCAGTTGTCTCCTGCAGTTAATGGAAATATATATTTTATTTTAGAATATAATTTAAACATGAAGGTCTATTCTTTGCACTTTTTATTAATATATAGATAATCTTTAAAAAAATTAAAAATTCAAGTCCACTTTCTCTTTGTGTTCTGATTTTTTTTCTGGAGTTATGGGGTCAAGATACATGTTTATTTTTATATAGCTAAAACTAGATCACTGCTGGAGTTGAGTCCTCTGGAGAATTGCCTTAGCTTGTAAGAACTTGACCAAATGTAGCTGGAATTTTGCCCAATTTAGAAATGAAAGCTGCAAAATAGACTCATAGGAAATATGTTATTGCTTTTGTGTTAGCAAAGTTTTATATTTCTAACATGCTCTTGATATTTCCTTTGTATCCCACTGAGGATGAAAACCTCTGCTTGAGATATTTGGCATCCTCCTTTTTGAGTAAGAATGAAAATCTCATTTTGATTAGTTAGGTTTTTGCCAGTTCTAATGCAGTTCCTTGAAAAATAATTTTCTTTGAGAATTAGAGATTGGACACTTCATTATAAGTGATAAGAGCTACCTGCTTATCCATAATTTCTTGGTAAACTGTTATGAATTAGCTTAGTGCCAAAAATGAGGATCCAAGGACTGTACTTTATATTTACAAGGAGTCCACTAACTTCTCTCAGTGCTTCAGAAGTACATAAACTTCACGATCTGTTGAAGATTGCTTTTGCTTCATTCAAATTTCAAGGAACTATAATTTTAACATCTGTGCTAAATTCTAATTAATATTTCTTGTTAGTTTCTTAACTGCTGGCAAGGCTGACATATTTCAACACAGCCAGTATCTGTTGGGCTGAAAATGCTGCGACTTTCATCAGTTGCTAGAATGCACATAAAACATGAAGATTAGCCTTTGACGTCACAGTTCTCTTTCCAAATCCTCTGGAAAAGAAGCCACTTGTGTTCTCCACCTTGTCTTCGAACTTAGGTTTTCAAATAAAGCCAGATAACTTTTTAAACATATACAGGTCATTACAGATAACCTGCGTCATCTACTTTTAAGATTTTAATGTAACTATGATTTAGGAATTGAGTTAATCCAGTTTCTAATACCATATTATGTCTCTTAAAATATAATACACTTGATGTTCTTTCAAAAATTTGGTAACACTAGAAATGTTTAGCTTTCTTAAACTGATCTAGTAAAGTGTTCAAATACATGCATATATATACACATACATGCTTCTATGTATGAGTAGTGAACATGCTAGCTTCCCACCTTACCCTCATCTAAATATAACTTTGGGTTTTTTTTTTTTTACTTACATAGTTTAGCATTATTCTGCTAAGTCTGTCATTTTTACAACTTTTTTTCAAAACACTGAAACAATGACTTAAATAATAATTAAGTCTAAGAAATAGCAAACTAGAATAAAGGAAATACATTCTCTTTAAATGGGTAAAATAGGAATTGCTAATCACCACCACTTAAAAATCTTTGTCTTACACTTTCCTTCAATGTGCTTTAGGCACCTGAACAATTTGCTTGCACTCTATTTTTAAGGCACACATGTTAAGAGGACGGTACAAATATATCCCTGGAGGAGGAAAAGACATAGCAGATCCAACTGTTGGTTGTGTGAATGAACCAGGGGTTCAGGTTTGCAGTTTTCTATTTTCATATTTTCTTCTAAATACTATGAATAAGCATTTACTATCAACCCACTTTGATATTAGACCCACTTGATATTAACAACAACCCTAAGAGCTTGGCACTGCTGTTATTGTCATCTTACTAGTGAGCAAACTGAGGTACAGATAGGGTAGGTAACTTGCCAATACAATTGGTAATGATAACAGAGCCAGGATTCAAAACCTTGTAATTTGCAAGATGCATGCACTTGACAGCAATAGAGCAATACTGTAGTCCTTCCTGCTGAAGTTCTCCTTTATCCCCTCTACACACACACACACACACACACACACACTCCTTGAGTGTTAATCTTCAAACACTAAAGTAAGATGTTCCTGCATATCCAATTTACTAAATTAATGTCCTCTTTAACAAAACAACTGATGTGGCTGATGGTTCTAAATCCAAACTGTCCTCACACTGTTTGCAGTATTGTGAAATTGAGTAGATACATATACCTACTGTCCTCCTGCTCCTCTAGAACGTCACATTGACAGGTTTTTTTAAATATATATTTTTATTGTTATTTATGTCTTTTACATTTTGTATTCCCCTTGGGTAGCCCACCACCAATTCACATTGACAGTTGTGATAGGTGCTTTTGATAAGAATAAATGAGCCATCATAATGCAAGAACATTGATCATTTGGTTTTTAACCTAAGACAGTCTAGAGTTTTAAAACTTTGTTCAGTAGGCAATCAGGGGAGCGACCTCTGCATTCCAATTCAGACTTTCATCAAAGAGGCAGCAGTGTTCAAGTGAACTTGAATTTGATGTTTATGGTAGGAAAAAACTTTATAACCTAATAGAGCCTGTATCAAAGGTTTTGTTATGGAAAAGGATGAGGCTGTCACTGTTATTGTTCCTCCTTAAAACTCAAGAGAGCCCTGTGAAGAATATAAATATTGCTTACATAATAGAGAAGACAGGTTATCTATTATGGTCTGTAAGATCTAGATCAGCCAAAAAATTACAATGCAATTTCAGTTTGTTGAGTCTTTCATAGACTCTCCATCCTTGAACGTGTCTTAGTCACTGTGAGTAATTCAATTAAGGTGTTAAATAAGAATGGGAATAAGGAATACAGGTTTAAGAGAAAGAAATGTATTCTGAAGTATCTGATACATTTGAGGGCAGATGGAAGCTTTATTATTTGAGTATGCAAGTAGGTCAACATGAATTGCTTTGGTTGTCTTAGCGTATTGTTTGGTTTAAATTTCAATTTGTTTACCAAAAAAAAAGCTTTTAAAAACCATTTGAATAGAAAGCATTCACATGATTAAAAAATCAAACAGTATGAAGAAGGTATCCTTGGGAAATTGCACTCTAACTCCTATATGCCATCTTTTATTAGTTTATGTGTCTTCCAGAGTTTGCACAAATAAAAGCAAACAGGAATATATTTTTACTGTTCCTGCCTTACAGAGCAAAGTTAGTAACGAATTTTACACTATCATATGCCTTGCTTTTCTTCACTTAAAAATGTTCTTGGAGATCTCTACAGCAGTATGTGGGGAATCACCTTGGCTTTGTTCACGGGACAACACTCCATAGCATTCCATTTGGAGATGTAACTCACAATCTCTTTGGCTACAATACATTATTGATAGACATTGGAGTTTATCTCCTTTCCCCTCTCCCAGGCTTTTTTTGTTGAACTATTTTCAATTTGCTGCCGTAAACAGCAATGTTCTTTTACATGTTTGAAATAAATCTATAGAACACATTCCCAAAAGTGGGATTGCTGGATCAAAAGGTCATGTTTGTCATTTTGGAAGATATTGCCAGCTTGTTCTCCACTGGAGTTAAAGAAAAAGAACATTTTTAATGGTTTCGTCCCTTGTCCATACATGCAAAGGCTTCACTACTCTTGGGCTTGATGGGGGTGCCTGCCTGGAGCCACCAGGATATTGTGCTACCCAGTTAGGTATGCAAATCCAGGACTGGAATTCAGCACCACAGGTTTGCATGAGCCATACATATCCTCTATCTTCTGAGCCATCTTTCCTCTGGAATTTGTAATTTTTAATCACTGGTGAGTGAGATTTCACCTCTTCAGGAGAAGGTATATGGATTACTTACCCTTTACAATACATGAGCATTTGTTTCAGCTGAGTGCCCTTGAAAAGTGATGGATGAATGGCTCAAACCCTCTGCTTATTGTCCACAGTAAGCTTTAATCAGAGCTGGGCTTTGCCTACCAGTGATTCTTCTAGAGGATCTATCTGGCAGTATTTGGTGAATAGCAAATACCATATGCGTGCCCCTCCACGACCACCATCCCATTTTTTTAGCTTTATTGCTGATGTGCTAACAAGAATGATATTGTAAGGTAAAGTGGTTTATGCTGCTCTGCTTAAAATGAACTATTACAAAGTCCTTGATGAGAGATAGATACTAAAGTTGCTTTCAGACCTGCTTTTAAAGGACTTCAAATATTTTTGAGTTCTTGTTAAAATTTCAGAGATGAACATCCTTCCTTATTGAGATCTTAGATCTAAAAAATCTTGCTGATTAGTTATAAATCCTTCACTGTGGTTTTTAGAGTCAATGCCATTTTTCTCATCATTAAGCTGTATTTGTTAGCATTAAGCCCAATGTCTAGAATAAAGGCCAGCGCACACACACAAAATTACTTACAAAGAATATTAATTCTTTAAAAAGGCAGATTCTAAGGTATTTGCCCTACAGTTTAAACCCATGAAGCTTGCAGCTTGCAGTAAATTATTACCATTTACAAATAATTACAAAAAGTTTTAGAAATATTAAATCAGTTTTTTTTTAAAAAAAAAAGGATTTTTAGGAATGAAAAACTAAGACTCCATGACTGTCCCATTTTATGAACACAAGCCCAGACCTCCAAGAATGAAGATTCCAAGGCAGTAGAAACAAACCTCCAGACATGGCACCCTTGGGAATCCTCACTGTGAGTGTCTTTACCATATAGAAGTCTTCAGGGGCATATTTGCATTTTCTCCATCACTCCAACCATTTCAAGGAGTGTGCTATGGATAACATTACCATTTGGGGGAGAATGTAAGTATAGCCTTAGATGTAATCACTTTATTGAGCTAGATCTAGCAGACTCAACATCATTCAATCAGTGGATAAGTGGTGGAAAAAAACGCACAGCAAAAAAATCCCTAATCTCCAAGGCAGGCTTTGCAAGGAAGCAAAATGAGCAGTTGTGTAGGACATGTGAATGTCTCCAAGATGCCAGTGTCACAGATTCAGTTCTCTGGGAAGCAGACTCCAGGAGGAGCTAGGAGTGGGAAAGGGTGACTGGGGAGTAATAACCTGTGAAAGCAAAGGGAGAAGTAGGACTGGGCAAGTGGGACCGTCAGGCGATGCGGATCTGGCAGTCCGCAGCCTCTGGGTCGCTCTGGAGCAAAGGTTTCCCACCAGCGGAGCCCTGCTTTGGGCAGAATCGGACTGGGCCTTTCCCCCACTTTCCTCGGCCGCTGATTGGGGCCCTCATAACATAACCTCATGACATGACATGATAGGGCATGATATGACATGACATATCAAACATAACATAACATAACATCATCGACACTGATTTGATCCTGAAGAACAAGAAGGAAGTTGTGAGCGAACCAGACTCCCTATAAACTAGAAAGCATCACGTCTTGAAGGCAGTGCGCAGGTCCACTTCTCTCTCCATGACCCTGAAGCAGCACCCCTAGGCTTTGGGTGGACCCCTCTTCCTGCAGGGAAACTTAAAGAAGGAGGAAGGCAATGGACTGTCACTGCAGATAATTTCAGGGCCATTACTGGTATCCTTCGTCTCCTTCTTGCACTATCCATTTATCACCTCAACCATCACCTCCGCTGATCTCAGTGGTTTACTAGTGGTTGCTTTCAAAGCCGGATTCCAGGGGCCTCCCTGGGGGCGCAGCGGGTTAAGCACAGCACTATGAAGCTATCCACAACCACTGCAGCACGAGTTGGATACCCCGCCAGGGAGCTTCCCACATGGTGCAGCAGACCTCTCCTGCCTCGCCCACTGCTCCCCTCAGCAGTGTATTTCTGATCTGCCTGTTCTGCTCCCCGCTCTGTCTCTCGTGAATCCTCTCACCACCCCTCACCTCTGGTCTACACCCCAGTTCTTGTATGCATAAATAAATAAATCTTTAAAAAAAAAAAAACCTAATTCCAGAACAGTCTGAGTCCCTGATGACCATATGCTGCCCAGCTTGCTGCTTTTCCATCAGAGTCACAATAGGGCAAGGGAGAACCAAGAGGCACCAAAACGGCCATCTGAATCCCACACGTTACCCCCACCCCTACCACATACCAGCAGCCAACCTCCTCCTGCTGGTCAGGTCAGTGACTCCTAGCAGCATGGCGGCCCCTCTTCTTTCCTGCTAGTCTCTGGACACAGGGAGCCCAAAGTAAACAGGAAACGTCACAGTCACGACTGGCAGTTCAGTGGGACTTGCTATGTCCCCTGGTGACAGTGTGCTCTCTTGGGGGCTCGATCTCAAATTCTGACGACCCATAAAATCCCTCACAATTCAACGTTAGTAACGGCAAATGGGGTCATGCCTACCCCCACAACGTGGTCCTGGGGTTCATGTAGTTAGTCTTCCTATTGTGGACACTGAATCATACAAAAGCTTCTGATTAACACCCATACGGTATCTAGGAGGAGAGCACCCCAGCCTCTCGGGGTGTTATCTCCTGCTCCTTCAGCAATTCACCTCAATGCTGGGTCAGCTGGCATCTTCTGTGTCATGTTATTTGTACTCCAGCTGGTGCACCCTATAGTCATGGACACATACTTCACACCCCCTTTTTTGTAAGATGGATTCCGTCATCCGATGTTTGTTTTGCATGGAATTCAATACCTGTGGATCAAACGTTCTGTGAGTCTGTCATTAGTGGTACTGGCTGATGTCCAGGAAAGACATAGTCACATCCAGATGATGGGTCTATCCCTGTGAGATGGAACTACTGGCCCTGCCAGGATGACAAATATGACACAATGGAATCATTTTGCCACCAAGGAGCCAGTGGGTCTTCCCAAGGAACAATGACATATGGGCTGAGCTTTGGTCTCTGTTCTTGGCAGGCTGAACATTGAGGCCACAGGAGCTAGATCAGCCTTGCCAAGTGGACGTCCATGCTGTTAGGTTCATGCATCACCCCCAGCCCTGCTGTTGGGGCCCCTCACACATGTGCCCATCGCTCCGACACTGACGAAGGCTGCCTTACATCAACTGGCCAAGTCACTTTGTCTGCTCTGTGGTGGATGCTTTTGGGTGGCTGTAAACATATGGTGCAGAGATCTTCACGCTTTATGTCCACTCCCATCTGCTTGTCCGCATGTCTACTCCAGGGCTCCTTGTCACTGATTTTACAACTTTTTCTTTCAGGTTCTTATCCAACAGGCTATGGGATTCACCACTGCCACAAGTTTGTACACTTTTTAACCTCACAACATGTCTCCTTTGTTCTGACATAGCAGCCCTGACAGATACATGGCAAGATATGTCACCTGATGCTCTGCACATTGGACAGCTATTCCCTTCTCATTGTCTTTCAAGCCCCTCTCCCCGTGAGTGAGGCTCTAATAGATCCACCATTGGCTCTAGACTTGCACACACCCCAAACTGATTTATATTTATACAAGCTCAAACTTTATTCCTCCACCTGCAGTATGGTCAGGGGTATGAACTGGATTGGCCACACCATGACGAGTGACATGCCTTCTGACTGCTTTTTGCTCACTGCCAGCCCCAGCTACAGACCCTTTCCATCCCATAGCTTCTGTGCCCACCCAACTCTCACTTGATGAGTCCAACAAGGCCCAGCTCCTGGTGAGAAGTTGTGAACACATTCTCGTTTGGTTAAATGTACCTTGGCCAAATGTTCCATTACAGGTCCCAGCTGCACACAAGGAGCTGATTTTTAGGAGGTGTGTTACTCTTGCTCCAGAATTCCAGGTTGCAGCATTGTAGTTCTCCTACTGGGGTTTGCAATAAACTGCACATTCCATCTTTTTCCACACTGACATCCCCAACAACAAAGGGTGGACTGAACATGTGACTCGAGTGGTAAGCACATTGCCTGGTTCAGTGACAAATTTTCATGCTCTCAGCCCAAGTCAAAGTTGGCCGAGTTCCATATTGCTGGGAATATGGGTTGGAGTGGTTTCCTAGGTATGGAGTGCATGGCTTCTAGAAACCAAAGAAACCCAAAGAAGGGCAGAAGAATTTACTTGTAGAGAGGTTGCAAGAGGCAGCAATTGGTCTTGTGTTAAATTTGGAGGGGATGTTCCAGAATGTCTCTAACTACAAGAGTCCTAAAAAAAAAAAATGTTCTGACATTGTAGCCCTGAACCTTTGAAGGATTTATCTCACACCATCTGGAGCACATGTGTCTTTCCAAGGCCTCCAGCCTGCTAGCTACCTCTTGTTCGTCACACGCAGTTATAAATGCAATGTATCAAAGAGATGTCCATAGGCTCCAGATGGTCCAGAGTTCAGCTCTGGGGAAAAACCCTAAATGTATATGACTGTCTGTTCCATTTAAATGTGAACTATTTCTCATCCTCATTTGACTCAGATGGGGGAAAAATGCATTCGCCAAATCAGGTACCTGAAGCCAAGTTAATTGACTCTATCAAAATTACTATGTTAACACAGCAGCTGAAAATTGGAGCAAATTGGCTGAGCTTTAGTAATCCAGGGTCATTCTTCAGGCTCTGTCCTGGCCCCTTAAATGGAGATATGATAGAATATTCTACTTCACTCTTTAGGAGTGACACTAAGTTTCACCATGTTCCACCTGCCCCAGGGAGAATACCCCTCTGTATTTTTTACCTTGATTAGGGTGGAAGAGGCAATTTCAGGATTTTCCACTTTTCTTCCTTGCTGAGATAGTTCTTGCCCTGCAGATCAAGAACCCAATCTGCCAAGTACATAAAGCTCTATTTTTTGTTGGGGAGATGACATCCAGGTGGGTCTGCAGCCCCAGGGGACCCTGCAAACTGGATTTGGACAAGACTCCTTTTATTACCCAGACTCTATATGTTCCCACTTTAACAGGATCTGTTGTTATCAATGTTAACTCAAACCCCTTGTTCAGCAATCCTCAGAATGTGTAAGCTTTCTCCTTTCCCAGGTCTACAGGCTCTTGAGTAAATGGTGCCGTAGGTCTTTGGAGAGAGGCTGGAAGAATCATCACCATTCATAGTCATCCCAGTGTTGCAAGGGACCTGATGACCTTTACAGTCTACAGATTCCAGATTTAAATACTGATTCAGGCCCACAAATTGCAATTGGGGCATCTTCCCTCAGCCTCTTGGTCAACCATTCTTGCTCTTTCTTATTATGTATAATAAGCAACACTCTTGTAGCTGCCCATCTGCTTTGCACTCTACGAATCATTATCACAACTCTCCATGGATCAAGGCCCCTTGGCTGATGTCCTAGGTCATTATGAAAATTATGACCCCATGGTTTCAGGCAACAGAGTGCTGCCACCTGCTCTTCGTTGTTTCAGGTGCCCATCATCTCTCTGCCATCAGATAGCCAAATCCTGTGACCTCTCTGTTAGCAGCCCTGGTCTGCACAGGGGAATCACCACTGAGCTTTTCCGATTGAAGCTGGTGCTTCTCCCATTATTATGTTCCTGCTGGCTTTGGTGAATGATTCACCTATCTTCTGGAAATTTCCATGGGTCATTATCATCTGGTGGTTCTTCCAGACTCACATAATATACCTGATCTAATGTATCCACTTCCAAGCCTTTTAATCCCTCCTTCTGCCATCTGACACAGTAATTCAGGTATTTCAACCTCATTCAGTGTGGGCACTCACTTTTTTCCTGGCTGCCGGAATAGGTCTACCAGCAAGCTTGCTTCATCCTCTGGGGTCCTTGGCAGTGGTAAAGGCTACCTCCCAAGGCAATAGGCCTCCCCTTATTCTGTGCTATAGCCCGGTCTCCTTGACTGAGCATCCTCACCCTCTAGGCCTGTGCAGCACGCCCTGGCTGGGTCTTGCAGTTCCTTTACTCTGCATTCCCTTTCCTCCCTTATCAGTCCCAGCATGTCACCGGCTGGGCTGTGTTGCAACATAACCGTGATTATAGGCCTAGCAGGCAGGAGAGCAGATGGGAGCAGCTTCTGAAGGGGGTGACTTTGCCTTGTGGGAAGGGTCTCTCATTGTCTTCCTGTGCTGGGAGAATTTTAGCTCTTAAGGAGGTGGAATGGGACATGTCTGAGCGTTCAGAAGCTTTGCAAAATCTGGAGCATCAAAATCTTGGGGGGCATCTGCCCAGATAGCTCCCTCCCACACAGACTCACAAATACCACATGTGTGTTAAATCTTGTATGTATAAGATTATATACAATACTTCATAATAAGCATTTACAAGGTTTTCTCAATGAGGCTCTGATTTTGGCATAAGAAAGTTGTCTCAGTTGAGCATCTGACATGGAAGCGGAACCCTACAGTTCAAACCCCAGCTGTTCATGGGCCAACCGTACTTCTTGGGTTTGAAATGCTTTTCCTCCTGCCTAAAAAGTGGCATCAATCTATTCCATCTTTAGAAAACACAAATATCTTGGTGACTCCTCCAAGCTACCTGTAGGGTAAAGGAGAATTAACAGGTTTTTCCGCCCTCCCCTCAATGATGGATCTCTGCAGGCCTACGCACATGCCTGATGGCTGGCACCTGGAGTGGGCCTGCGTGAGTGGGCACACCTGGGCCAGAGACTGGGCTTATAAGCAGAGGAAGCAGCAGCAGCAGCAGAGAACAACGCGTGGAGTAGAGGACTGCTCGGAATGCAGCAGAGAGACCACGAGACACCGCCAGAGAGCCCCCAAGAAGGTGAAGATTTGCTGGTGGCTAGGAGGCCTGCCAGCCTCCTGGCCCCCCGGCCACCCTACCTGCCTCACAAGAAAGATGAATAAAAGCCTGCCAAAGCCACCAAGGGCTTCAGAACTCCCTTCCTCCTTTTAACCCATCTGCACAATCCCTGTAGACCCTGTGCTTCTGGAGTCTTCTTGCCTCGACAATTGGCATATTCGGCAGCATGATTAAATGCAGATGGGTATGGAAACCTCCGAAGACCTCAGGAGGGACTGAGGGGTGGCAGACCGTGAGCTGGACAACACTAGAGGCACCACAGATGCGCAGGAGGTGGGCCAGAGTCCAGGAACTGCGAAAAAAAGCTGAAGACACTGACACAGGAGGCAGAAAAGGTTCGGGAGCTTCAGGACAGGACCTTGATGGAGGAGGAGACGGCCAGCAAGGCTTATCCTATGAACCCAAATCAGCAGACTTATCAGAAAGAATGAGTAAAGCACTGATGGACTTGGACTAAGTTATGACTCCTGGGGGTGGAAGGTATCATTTGTACACGCCAGAGGATGGGAAGCGGGAGGTGGGCCTCGGTAGCCAAAAGCAGCCTGTGCGCTCCCCGGCACTCCCAGAGCCACAGCCCAGAGAGGCAGTGGCCAGGCTAGAGGAAGGGGCGGGCATGAGAGCAGCTTGCGTGAGGTTCTTTGCAGCCAGGCAGAGGAGCTGTAAAAGCCAACTTAAGGCAAAAGCTAGTGCCAAGGTTGGGAAGCCTTGAGCGGCTGTTAAGTGGCTGAAAGGTTGCTGAAGGCCAGTGAGTCTCTTAGAATCACCTGTGTGTGATGCCCTGTTCACTACCGAATAAGGGCGAGGTGCTGAGGAACCCCTCCTTGGGGAACAGGGGAGGAACATGGCTGGGGGTGGAGACCACAGGCGAAGAGGGGACCCAAGAGAGGCCACATGTGGGGCTCGTATCCACGACTCATGCGCGGGCGCAGAGGGTTGGCCTGAGTGCGGGTCTCCCCGTTACATTGGTGGCTGTGACAGCCGAGTGTTGGCGTGATGGCAGAGAGTACTCCTGGGGGTTGGGCAATAACCCCTCAATGAATTTGTTGCCAGTCTCAAGAGTTGAGTGCATTTGGGGGTGAGTGCTGTGTGGTGGTTCCCCGCCTAGACTGAGCAGTGCCTTCCTGTGTTCCTGTGTTCCTGGTCCTTTGCCACCACATACCTCTGCACCCTACATCTAAGTCTTGTCAGCATCTTTGTACATTTCAACTCAATCATGAATTCGTGGATGATCTGTTGTTGCCAATAATCTTGTCTTTTGCCCATAGGTTGGTACCTACCTGGGCTTACTTGTATTTTGTTATATTTTGCTGCATTGTTTAATTCTGTGGGTCATGTTCATATCTGCTGCGGGAAATGTGTAAATTGTATGGCAAAATAATGAGGGGTGGGTTGTAGGGTAAAGGAGAATCATCAGGCTTTTCTGCCCTCCCCTCAGTGATGGACATCTGCAGACCTACACGCATGCCTGATGGCGGGCACCTGGAGTGGGGTGTGGGCCTGCGTGAGTGGGCACACCTGGGCCAGAGACTGGGCTTATAAGCAGAGGAAGCAGCAGCAGCAGAGGGCTGTTCGGGGTAGTAGCAGAGAGCCCACTAGATGCCGCCAGAGAGCCCGAGAGTAAGGACTCGCTGGCCACATTGCCTGCTCTATACCTGGTTGCCTCTCTAAACAAGAGGCCATTAAAGTCTAAAAGCTGGGGCCTCCCTGGTGGCGCAGCAGCTAAGCGCTGTGCTATGGAGCTCTCAGCAGCGGTAATTTGAGTTCGACGCCCAGCCAGGGAGATTCCCACATGGTGGCAGACCTCTCCTGCCTCGCCCCGCTGCTCCCCTCAGCAGTGTATTTCCGTCCATCTGTCTGTTCTGCTCCCCGCTCTGTCTCTAGTGAACCCTCTTGCTGCCCCTTGCCTCCGGCCTATACCTCAGCTTTTATGCATAAGTCTTTTTTTTTTTTTTTAAGTCTAGAAGCCACCGAGGGCTCTAGGACTCTTCCTTTTGACCCGTCTGTGCAGCTACATGGAGAACCTGTGTTCCTGGTCCTTTGTTGCCACTACATAGCCCTGCACCGTACATCTAGGTCTTGTCAGCATCTTTGTACACTTCAACTCAATCAGCACCCCTGCTGGCCATGGCAAAACAGACTTTAGTCATTTGTGACCACCTAGTGGACACCCAGAAGACACTTGCTGACTGGTCTCCCCACCCAGCAGGAACTAAGCCAGACAGATCTCTGCTCAAGCGCCTCCTCTCCCTTCCTCCCTTCCCACCGTCCCCCCACCCCAGCAATTCTCAGCGCTGATTCATTGACAGCACTGCCTTGTGGATCTGATTATGCCCAGATGGCATTTACCTCCCCCGCCCCCGGCAGCAGCCCTGCCTCAAGAAGGACGAAGCATTTAATATGGGTCAAAGGGCTGAGATAGAAAAATTCTTGAGTGCACGAAGAAAGAAGAGCAAAGCCATTATTGTGCCTCAAGCAGTTTTAAAATACTCAACATTTGTGCTTCAAGACATATAAGTTGACTAAAATCTAAATAAAACTGGTGCAAGAAGAATGCTTTTCTAGGTGAGTCCTGGATTTGAGTTTAATTTTATTTTAGATAGGCACCCCCAAAACAATAGATTTTCTGCTATATAAATATGTACCTTTTGGAGGAAAATATCATTTAACATCTGTAAGTAAATATAAGTGGAGGAGCACTAACACTGGGGAGTATAAGCTTAACATGCAAAACCTACCAAATTATCACAGGAAAGTATTGGGAAAATGTTCAATCACTTAAACTAAGAAATAAGTTCCCCAAACACCTTTATCCACATTTGGACGGACTGCTCAAAACTGGAATTCTGTTGGTACAGTTGGCATTTAAATGTCTGATCAGAGAAAAACTTGGAGTAATTTTTAAAATCCCACTGATTGACAGTTTTTCCTGTTACATTCAAACGCTCTCTCTCTCTTGAACAAATTTCACTTTAAATATTTTGAATAGCAGACTGAGTTTATTCTTCACCCAAATTTTTCTCATTCCTCATTGAACCTAACACATTTGTACCTTGTTTACAAAACCTTTCAAATTATGCACTCACTGCAAATGTTAGGCAGGGCAGTCTGTCTCCCCTACCCAAACCCGTACCCGGGAAGGGCCTGGGGTGCTGGTGTCCCCTTGTGTGGGATCGTGAGATCAGGCCTGCCATTGGTTACCACTTCAGTTTTGCTGGAAAGCGCCTTGGCCTTTCCTGCAGCACAGCCTGGTATCAGAGAGAAAAGAGACTAAAACCTACAAAAGTTTGAGAATGTTTCTTTAAATACTTCATGAATACCTGTGAAAAAACAGGGTAGAATCTGTCTGTGGCAACGTTTCAAAACTAGAGAAACACAAAAAGACTTGAGTAGCAAACCAATTTCATTTAAATGTTGGAGGCAGCAGCTTTGTTTGGTGTTTTAATCCCATGCTGGTGGATGTTAATTCTGTAACATTATACAGTGGCCTTTTTTTTTTTTTTTGGTACAAAAGTAGAAGGGGGGGTTTCTTTTGTGTTTTTCAGTGCAAAGTGATTCTGATCAGCAAGGACCAGGATTTCAGCTCCCAGTGTCTGACATTTCCATCTGAATCTGCTTTTTTTTAAGGGGGGAAGAAAGGTCTAGTTTTTCAGGAAAAGAACCTCTTTACGCAATCCTGAAACTGATCTTTAGATTTACTTTTCCTTAATCAATAGGAAAAAACTTGATTGCAACTCAACACTTATCTGACTCTACCGCAGGACTAACTGAATTTTTGGTTTTACGAGTAGGGGATTCAGACAACATTTCAGGAATCAAATAATTGGCAGCAAGTGGGGGAGAACTGACATGAATTCTTATTGCACCTAAGTTTTTCCTGGCCTACCAAGATCTGGCTTAATATTTTTGACTCAGTTCCTCCAGTCTCTACAGAACAGGTTAGTGACATTTTCCATAAATGCAAATATTTAAATGAATCCTCCTTACTGCTCTCTGAACTGTTTCCCTAAGGGCTCAAGGCTTAAACTTGCTCAGCATTTCCCTCCAAAGCTGTGTGTGATTTCTGCTTAAGTCTTTGTACCATTTTCAACAGAAGTGACCAATATTGCTGATGTACTTGAGATTTCAATGTGTATGTTTGACAACTGGAGATTTACAATAACCCCTCCCTGGGTAAATTCACTGATTTCCCATGGAAGTTTGGCGGATGGGTTGTGATAGTGTGTTGTAAGAAGAGGAGGGTTTTTAAGAATACTGTCAGCAGACTTGGTGGTCTACCCCTCCACTTGGTTCTTATGTAGAATGTAGAACTTGTACCTTTGTGTGTGCGTGTGTTTCAGTGACTGGAGCAGCACAGACAACACAAGCTCCTAACAATCCCTAAAGCTGCAAGTTCAACTGATGGTAACTAAAATGAAAGCCAAGTTCACTTCCGTGATGTTCTTTGTTTCATTGATTTGCCGGGGCTAATCATTTGCTGTGTGCTGGATTCCACTTTTATTGTTATTCCCTGATGTGGTTGTTTATGACCAATATCGATCATTCATTTCACTGTGGACAGTCAGTGCATTGTCTTATATTATCCATGAATCTGGCCAGTACTTCCAAAGAATCATTGGCTCCATCCCATAGAGATGATGGCAAACACCAACTTCTCCTGCCTATAGAAACCCAGCAGGTTTTAGTGCTTTGATTTGATCCTGACTGAAAGTTGTTGTGAAAATTAGGAGAACCACGTCTCACAGAGGATAAGTGGGCTCAAGAGACAACAGGACTCTCCTCTGTCTTGAGCGGGCTCCCATTTCTCAGTGTTCTCGTGCACAGATGGATGTCTTTCCCTTACTCATTACCATGGTCACTGATACTATATAATTTCCTGACAATTTGAATGATCTCATTACATTTCCAAACTGACTTCTCATGGGGGAGTCTAATTTGTTCATGAAATGTTGAACTTCGGAGGACCTGCTGGCATTCAGGGAATTTCAACCTGGCTCGGAACTGTTGATGTTGTTATGTGAATTTGTTCAGTGATGGTTGTGATGTGTCTTGGGATTTGCCACCAAACACACCTGGTGTTCTATTTACTCTGGCAAGCTGGGGATCTTTTTTTCTTTTTCTTTTTAAAATTCCAGGATGAATTATTCATCATTACTTAGAATTTGGGTCTCTTTCATCTTCGCACTTGTACGGCACCAAGGTGAGTACTACAGAATTCCATAAAGCTCTTGATTAGCATGCTCTTGAATTTATAAAGAGACACTTTTGTTGGAACCTTAATTGTCAGGGCAGGTGTACATGTGTCTACAGATACAACAAGAAAAATGTAAATTAAATTCTGTTGTCAAGGGCAAACTGCATTAACTTTGAATGATAGTAACTTCCATTCCTACTTTTCCTTATTTAACTTCGAACACAATTTGTGTTTACCAGGTTGCCCCGTGTTAATGCAGTTTTCAGATAATGTAAATTATTTTTATAAAAAGGATATAGAATAGGTGTGTGTCTCCCTCCCCATAGCCGATAAACGATTCGCATTAAGGCATTTAAGTTATGGCACAGACTTCAGCAAATATGCTTGTTTTAACCCAAATCAGAAAATTTACAGTGACCCTGTAGTCGCAGCTTTTTATAATGGCCAAAAAGCTAAAACTGCAAGTAAAATAAGAAAACCATTCCCCTAAGTGATTCCTTCTTTTCTCTGTGTAACATTGTCCAAGGTAGGTAGGGGCCACATATACATCTTTCTATTATTTTGGATTTTACACAAGAAACATAGGGACATCTACAAAGATATTAAGCTTTTATGGGTAAAGTTCTAAAGTACCTTCCTTTGTTTTTTTGTCTAGTTCAGTTGGCACATGATTACAAGTCTGAATGAATAAATCTATAAGACATGGGTAGCCCTAACATTTTTCCAGGCTTGGGTAAATTTAAATGCTTGTAACATGTGAAGTTTTATGAGAAAGCTCTCCATAAAGTGAGTCCCTCTGACTCCAGGCCCCTCTTCCTGTTCTAGAAAAGTCTTAAGAACATTGTGAAATCCACCCCCCCCCCCAAGACAGCATGTGTAGGGCTGTTTTTTCTTTTATTTATTCTGATGCTATTGTAGGCCATCCTGTTAGCAAGTTACATTTGTATTATAGTGATGGTGTCTAAGGTGGAAATTATTGTAATTTAAAGCTACTCTCTCTTATTAAGCACCTTTTTTTTCACTCAAAAGTCTTAAGTATTTATAAAATCAGATACCTTTATTACTCATGTCTTCTCAAAGTTGAAAAATTTTCGCTGCCCAAAATTTTAATTGTCCATTTCTGTTCAAAATCATGAAGTAGTTAGTATCATGCACAGGGAGAAGAAACTTACAAATGTGCCTCACCTTTGGAGCAGAGAGAGAAGTTAAGTCTCCCTGTTCCCAGCTTTCTGTCTCTTCTCTGAGGGGTATGGATTTTCCATTTCATGGACAGATTGGACAGTGCTGGCCAAAATAACAATTAATCTTTCTATGAAAGTGATTACAATTCAGTGGTGAATTTGAGCCCTTATTTGAGCATCACTCCTGACAAGTTCCCAGGGAAGGGTAAATCCATGATATGATTTGATTTATTATTATTATTAATTTGAGAATATTCATCACCCTTAAAATTTTAAGTGCCTGTGTATCATGCTATACTAGGGATCATCATGAGAATCTTTGTAAACCCCTCCCTTCTAGGTATTCGGAATTTGTCACTTCTGTGTAAATACGAATGTTTGAGAACCCTCTTGCCAACTGATTGTGGCATGAAGTGACGCCCATCAGCAGGGATTCCTGTGACTAAAGGAACGATGCACCTCCTAAAGATTCAGCTTTGGTTGGCCTCCCAGAGGCTTCTGGGACTTGGGGAACAATTCTGCCGTACTAATGACCAGACTAGTTTTCCCTACCTCCCTCTGATGTTAGCCCTGGGAAGCACAGAATTCTCTGTCCAGACAGATCTCCGCTTGTCCTGCCTCAGAAAGAGAGAAGCTGGCATTGACCAGGCTCGAATGTACTGCTCTCTGGTCTCTTTTTATTCTCTCTCCCATGAGCTGTTGTCTGCTCACTCAAGGCTCCCAAAGGAGCAAGACCTCCCTGGCCCATTGCTCGCCAGCCTATCGGCTCTATCAGCACCCAGCAGGGGCTTTCCCAAGGAACAGGCTGATGTGGAGAGGAGTGTTAGACAGTGGCAAGCAGGTATCTCAGCAACAGAGGACAGAAACCCGAAATGGACCTCCAGAGCCCCTGAAAACTGCCAATCAGTTTAGAAAGAAGAAGAAAAGATGATGTTCTATTGTACTACTTTCATTCCAGCAAGGAAGCGATAGAGGCAGAGAAAAGTGACACTCCCCAGCGTAGGTGACGTCAGAGATGCCTCTGGACCTCATCGTCCTGAGGAAATTGACAGTTCTTGCCAAACTAAGTTAGCTTTGCAAGAGTTTGGATAAGAAACTGCTGAGAAACAAGGCTGCTGGCAGGGAAGGTGGTGACACTGTGACAAGGAGGGAGCTGTCTGGGTTTGTGCCAGGAGGATGAGTAAGAGCCCCAAATCTCCTCTCCAAGGTGTCCTCAAGGGTCTAAGTTCCCTCAGTCTGGAGGATGCCACATCCATTTTAGGTAAACAGGAGCTGCCCAGACAGCCTTTTGTGGGACCGGCATTCAGAGCAGGCGCTCATGGGCCAGGCACCACAAGCCCTCTCCTCCCACTTGTCCTGGTTCCAACTGCTTATTTCCTTCCGGGATATGGTCTCTCCTATTGTGAAGCAGGAGGCAACTCCTTTCAGGAAAGACATGACAGAATTCTTAGCTAGAAAGAGTTTCATAGCCGTGTCTCTATACCTTGCCTTCCCACCAAGGATCAGGCCCATGCTAAGCCACGCCAGGCTGGAGGCCACCTTTCCCTGCTCTGAGAGCTCCAGGCAGGGGTGATTTCACAACCTTCCAGTCAGTTTTAACCATTGCTTTCACCAAAATAAAACCCAGAAATGAGGCACGAAGTGCTTTCTCCTCCGGAGAAATGGCATCTCTCCCATTTCCGCAGGTAGATGATAAGGCGCTGTGTCCGGTGCAGTTTGGGATAAATGAAGAGGCAGAATGACTTGCGTTTCCTCTGTGAGACTCTGAAAGAAGCTGGCGTGAGTGGGTGGGAGGGAAAGCTTGCCAAAGGGAAGCGGGTTCTGCCGTCTATCTAACTGTCATCTCTCTTGACAGCTCAGCCCAGGGAGCTCATGTATCCGTTTTGGCAGAATGACACCAAAACCCCTAAAGTAGATGATGGAAGCTCATCAGAGATTAAGTTGGCCATCCCCGTTTTCTTCTTTGGCGTTCCTTACCGCACCGTCTATGTAAGTGGGGAAGCAGCTCGGCTGTTGCTTCATGTGCTCCGCTTTGTTTGTCATTAAGGAAAACCTTTAAACACCTTCTTCCAGGGCCCTGGGAGTGGAGGATTTATTGGCAGCCAAAATGACAGGTTCTGAGATTTCATGAGCTGATAGGTTTTATGATTAAGAAAGTCAAAGGTATATTTAATGGCTAATGTTCATAGGAGAGGAGTACACAGGGCAATAAATTGCTTTTGTGGGTGATTAAACACAGAAGTGAAGCAGAGGCCCCAATGCCATGAACATTATTTCTGCTACTCGACAAGATAGAAAGATACAATGAACCACAATAGGAGCAATATCATTTTTCTTTCCGTTTTGGGGGTGTGAAAAGTTTAGGGAGGTATTGACTGTTCTTGGTTTTCCCACCAATTTGGAGCAGAGCTAAGGTGTAATCCACTATTATATGAAAGCTGTTTTCAGATTCGGCCACCCTCACTGGATCTGAGATATGCTATGGGGTCCCGTTGTCAAGCCTGCAAGAAATGGTACCATAAAGTAAAAACTCTCGCCCATAGTCAGCGCTCTCCTGGGTATCTGTGTTGTCAAGATTTTTTTTTTTAGTATTCCATGAGACTGCTGCATTTTTTAAAAAAGATTTATTTATTTATGCATACAAGCTGGGGTACAGGCCAGGGGTGTGGGAGAGCAAGAGGGTTCACCAGAGACAGAGTGGGGAGCAGAACAGGCAGATCGACGGAAAAACACTGCTCAGGGGAGCAGCGGGTGAGGCAGGAGAGGTCTGCCGCACCAAGTGGGAATCTCCCCGGCCGGGCATTGAACTCCCCTCTCTGCTGCTGACAGCTCCACAGTGCAGTACTTAGCCGCTGCACCACCAGGGAGGCCTGAGACTGTTGCATATTGAAAAGAAGTTTCAGAGCCACTGAACCTGACTTTATCTTTGCCTTAAAAAAATGGGTGAGGCATGTGTAGATCATATCTCATCTCATCCTGTTCTGGGTCCCATGCTGGAGGAAGAAATGAAACTCCAAGCTCATCCATCTCTGGCCGTCTCTGCATCTGGAACCTCCATCTTCTCCAGCTTTTGATATGTGGCTCAGGGCCGGCTCCCATTAGGAACTTGTTTCCTCTCCCATTGCCTCAGCAGTGGTCCCAGAGCCTGGAGGACTGGCCATTGGCATCACCTGGTGACTTGTTAGGACTGTCACTTGTCAGGCTCCATCCCAGACCTACGGAATGGGAAACTCTGTGAGGAGAGACCAGTAATCTGTATTTTAACAAGCCTTCCAGGAGATCCTGATGCCCATAAAAGTTTGAGAACCACTGATCAGAACTATAGGATTTAATCAAAATGCACCTGAGACTGCTCAGGCTTCCTCTGCTGTCTGTGTGTTTTAATTACACGCATTATCCTCTAGCAAGCACATCACTCTGGCATCCTGAAATGACTTTTATACTCTACGCTCAGCAGAGCTTCCTTCGTCTGTAACAGTTGATTGTAAGTTCCAGAATATGTTGACCTGATTTTAGAGATGAGTGAGGGGTAGAAAACTTCCATCTGGAAACCTTAGTCTCCCAGACTTCTAGAACAAATGCATTTAATTAAGTTCCTCTTTCTCCTCCATCATCCTGAATGATAATGAGTATGTATGTATGGCATGAGTCTGCATAATTCTTGCCCTTGCAAAAAGAAGGTCCTTAATCTGGGAAAGACTTATTCGAGCACAAATTGTTCCCTAGTTTCCAGCATGTTGAGTAGTACCACCATTCTCAAGCTTCTAGGTTGTTTACAGTCGCTCCAGACCATAGACATGTAATGTCCTCCAGCTTCCTCACCAAACCTCATACCTGTGCTTCTAAAACAAGTTGACAAACCCTTAACCCTGTACTAATAATCTGCCTCTGGGACCTGGGGCACTGTTAATGTCTGTAATATTACTTAATAATATAAACATGCAAACGATTGGTACTTATAGGGAAATGTCCCCCACGTTTTCTGTAATCAGGAATGACAGGTATCCCCATCAGAGGCATTTCTGCAGTTGCAGCCACATAAGTCACAGGGTTACATCAGTCTTATCTCCCAACATATGGAGCTGCAGACACAAGCAGAGGCTGAATTGTTTATAGATCCTAAATCAATTGAGTGTGCATATTAGCTGGTGATTTACAGTTAGGCTTAGTCACTTATCAAGCTTACTAAGCTATTTATAAGTCATGAAGAATTCACCATAAGATAGTGATGTACATTTACATCGTAAAGTATGCGTATCTTCATTTTTATGTAGCAATTATACAAAGAAGTGTTATCATGGAATTAAGCATTTGTAGGTTGTGACCTTGTGCTGGTTCTAGGTACGGAGCGGTTGTGACTTCAGTTGAAGCTCTCTCATCCAGGATAGGGTTCCTCCTGAGATCTGAGTTTGTGGATGGAGTATTTATCTTTTTCTGATACTCCTCTTGTCATATATAATTGTGTTTGCTCAAGATGGGATTATGGTCTGAGAAATGCTTAGCTAGGTGATTTCATGGTTTGTAAACATAGAGTGTAATTACACAAACCTAGATGGTACAGCCTGCTACCTACCCGGACAAATAGTATAGACTATTGGGACCAGCATCATAGGTTCATATCATTGTTGACTGAAACATGATTTGATCTATGATTACAATGGAATCAAGGTCTAATATAGAACTCCTCAATTTTTTAAATTTAACTTTTGGCTTTCATGTTTCCTGTTTTTTTTTTCCTATCTATTTTGCATCTGTGACTCTGTCTTTATTGCTTCCATTACCCCCTGCCAGCCCCCAACCACACACATGCAGGCACACACACACACACCAGAAGCATTTGATAAGTATAAACAGAGATAGAGAACATGACAATGAGACTGGTTATTAATAAAAAATGAAGCTGACTACAAATTGAAAGTGAAAGGAACCCAATGAGTTTGTCTGGAAATAAATGAACCTCCTAGTTGAACAATGGAAGCTTGTGTATGGGGTTCCAATTCAGTAGTTTAAAAGTTGTCTCCATTCAGATGATTAGGCAAATGAGCCTCTGAAGCTGTTGTATCATCCGATCCTGTGTGCAAAACCTCTTATTTTTGCAGGTCAATAACAACGGTGTGGTTTCCTTCAACGTGCTTGTGAGCCAGTTCACACCAGAGTCCTTCCCCCTGACGGACGGACGGGCCTTCATCGCCCCTTTCTGGGCAGATGTGCACAATGGCATTCGAGGCGAGATCTACTACAGAGAGACCATGGACCCTGTCATCTTGAAAAGAGCCACCAAGGACATCAGGAAGTACTTCAAAGACATGGCCACCTTCTCTGCCACTTGGGTTTTCATTGTGACGTGGGAGGAAGTCACGTTTTATGGAGGGAGCAGCACCACGCCTGTAATCATCCACGTTTTTGCATTTCCACTTCACAGCCTGACATCTAATTCTTGTCCATCTTAATTTCTGTGAAGGGGTCTAATTGTTAGAGCTGATGATTGTCCTTTTCCTTGAGTTAAACTAATGAGTCTTGTCACCCACTTTCCCAGAAACAGAGGGAGCTCTCTTAGCTAACCAGTTCAGTCAGCTGGAGTATTTCAGAAGCTGTGTCTGCCCTATCACTAATCATTATGAATTTCTAAAAATGACCCCTCATGATTTTCTTGCAGTAGTAGCATTCCTGTTCTGCAAGAGAGCGATGGAGACACAGAAGCATCATCCAGGCCATGTGAGTAGGGACTGCAGGAGCCCAAAGGGCTTTTTTTTCCAGCTAGAGGCACAAATGCCTCCTTCCACCAGCTAATTTCTTTTTTTCTTCTTCTTCTTTTTTTTAATGAAACTTGGTAGAAAGAGTAAAATAGGCGTGACAGTTTGGGACAGAAATGACCTAACTCATTTTATCATGTTATGCCCCCTTTTTTTTTTTTTTACTATGATTGGGGCTGGAATTATTCATATGTGATGTTAATTGGAGTGGGCAGTTAAAGCGTTTCCTGAGTAAAGTTTCAACATCTGCTCTGAAATCCCAAATGAGCAGTCAAATAAAAGTCAAATCAGAAAGATTATCACTAGCATTATGGTAGAGATAATGAACTTTCTACATAAAAGGACAGAATACAGTTTTCACCAAAGCCTGCGGCTTGTTTGGGTGATGCTGGCAGTGGAGGCTTTTGAAATTACAGGCATGTCTTCAACTGTCTAATTTCCAGTAAGCAAAATCACTAAAAAAAAAATCTGCCCACTGCTTTTTATGGGATTATTTTCAATTCCATCTGTTTTCCAATTTCCTTGGCCATGCGTTGGTTATTTCGGGGAGGAACAGAAACTATTGAGTTAGAGACAGAGGTGGAAAGCACTAGGCTGGCAATTCATAGCCTCCTCATAGCGAGTACACAGTGGTTCAGCACCTGCAAACTGAGTCATCAAGACACACTTCATCACTAAGAGGTTTTGGAGAACAGAAAGGCACAAGTTTATTTATTTTTAATATATATTTTTATTGTTATTTATGTCTTTTACATTTTGTATTCCCCTTGGGTAGCCCACCACCAATTCACCCGTGATCCATCTTCATGGTCCCTTGTGTTCTTTTCTATTCCATTTTGTGTGCTTTTCCTTCCCTCCCCCCACCTTCCCCCTCCCCCCCCACCCCCCCGCTGATTGTCTCTCTCCTATTTGGTTTCCTTATAGTCCTGTTATAAGTGAAATCATTCGATATTTTTCTCTTTCTTTCTGGCTTATTTCACTGAGT